>CAUYQU010051655.1:0-42691 GCA_963574635.1 Cheracebus regulus | reverse complement strand
GAAAACCACCTCAAATCAACTTAGCAAATAGGGCTACGTTTATTGACTTGTATAATCAGGCCCTAGGGAGGCCGGGGTTGGAGCAGGGCATGACTGAAGCGGGAGATTGCTTTTCTTTCTTTTCTTTCTTTCTTTCTTTCTCTTTCTTTCTCTCTCTCTCTCTCTCTCTCTCTCTCTCTCTCTCCTTCTTTCTTTCTCTTTCTTTCTCTTTCTTTCTTTCTTTCTTTCTTTCTTTCTTTCTTTCTTTCTTTCTTTCTTTCTTTCTTTCTTTCTTTCTTTCTTTCTTTCTTCTTTCTTTTCTCTTTCGTCTTCTGTTTTCTTCCTTGTCTCGGAATTTTGTAAGCTGTGGCTGGAATTAAGGCTCCTAGCTTTAAAGTCTTAAGTCCAGAAGGAAAAAAGTCATTCTCTCAGCTCCAGTTTGAAAAAGCCTAAGGGATCACACTGGTTGGCCTGTCTGGGGTGATGGGCCCGCCACACGGAACAGGTGTTGATTGGGTCGAGCAGAAAACTGTGACGGGGCCGGGCGCGGTGGCTCACGCCTGCAATCCCAGCAGTCTGGGAGGCCGAGGCGGGCGGATCACGAGGTCAAGGGATCGAGACCATCCTACCAACGTGGCGAAACCCCGTCTGTACTAAAAATACAAAACTTAGCTGGGCGTGGTGGCGGAGCCTGTGGCCCCGGCTGCTCCGGGGCTGAGCAGGAGAACGCTTGGACCCGGGAGGGAGATTGCAGTGAGCCGAGATCGCGCTAGTGCACGCCAACCTGGCGCCTGGAGACAGAGCCAGTCAAAAAATAAAATAAATAAAGTCAGAGCAAAGTAAACAACAACAACAAAACCACATTCATCTATAACCAAAAAAGAGTTTCAGAATAATTGAATTTTTCCTGGGGTTTCCAGAGCGCCCCAAAGAGGATCCTCTCCTTTTCGTGGTCTCCCCGCCTCTCGCACCCTGCTGGCTGCAGCGCCAGGCCTCCCAGCCCCAGCCCTAGCTCGAGGGCCTCTGTCTGCGTCTCCGGGGCCATCGCCACTCTGCGTTCCGGAGCCCGAAACCCCTGGTCTCGGAGAGAAGACAAGCAAGAAGCTGTTTTGATGAGTGAGCTGGGGGAGGCTGTGAAAATCCCTGCATTATTGATTTCGCTAGAACCTGCTCGACCTACTTTTCAGTGGCGCTGTGATTCTGACTCAGATCCCTTTCAGATCCGCGTGCTTTGCCCCTCACCATTCTACCTGGGGAGAGCCGTGAACAAACGTGGAAAAAGACTGAGCTTTTTCTGTTGTTATCCCAAGTTCTGACTTCTTGATTTCTACTATCCCAAAGCTTATATGTAATCTCTATAGCATAATTAATCACCGAATGATGTACACTAATAGTCTGATTTTCTCATTATTTCCTGGGTTTGACTTAGGTCAACACAGCAGGTCGCTGTTCCCGCCCTCTGGGGTACCCTTCTCCTGCTCTGCCCTCTGGTGAATGCCTGCTCATCCCTCAGACCCCGGCTCACGTGTTTTCTTCTCTGCTATGCCTTCTCTAGGGCTTTGCAGGAGTCTGTGACCATGCTTTTATTGTTGACTTATCATAGTGTTTTGTAATTGTTGTTTACCCGTGTGCCAACCCCAGGAAGGTTTGCGTTTCTCTAGGGCAGGGGCCAGCCTTATCCATCTATGCTCCCTCCAGTGCCCAGTGTGGCTTCTGTCACCTAGTAGGTGCTCAGTAAACATTTTTTGAATGAATAAAAAATAAATGACTGGGTTTTTCCTGTGTGTAGCAGAGGACTGTGCACCAAAGAGGATGCTGCGTAGCATTAACTGATTGATTGATGTGAGAGTAGGGGGAGATGTCGTAAGTTCTGGAAAAGGGAATGGCGTTATGAAATTCATGTTTCAGAAGGGATGTGGCAGTAAGATCTGTTACTTGAGACTTTCAAACCTTTGAATAAGTGCCTGTGTTTTGACATTCTTCTGTAGCATTGGAGAAATAAATTGAACTAATGGGAAAAAAAGTCTTCTAGGACATTCTCAGAAGTAACTAATATTGACTCAGCAAAACAAGACCAAAGCATCCTAGTACATTTCCTTGCTCCCCAAGGTTCTGGGAGTAATTTCCTTGTGCTTGGTCTCCCTTCTGCTTTCTACACTTACTCACAGTTGTTAGTGCACTCCACAACTCAAGTAAGATTTAGAATAGGTTCTGATCTCCTTTATATTTACCACTCTACCTACCAATTTTTCTTCATAGGAAATTGGATCTTTTAGGATTGGCTCACATTTGATGTACAAGATTTTCAACCATCCCGTAAGGACTTAACTTGTTATTCAAGAATAAAATATTCTCTGGTCTACAGGACTCATATTTGGAATCTCCAAAGCTGGATTGCTGCTGCCTGGATCAGCCCAGCACAAGTCCTTCCAACCTGTGTCTTGGCATGCGCTTGAGTTCTGTGTGTTCTCACATGAAGGCAGAGTTTATAGATGTTCAAACAGAGAGAGCTGAGAGTCGGTGATGCTAAATGGTTGCTTAAGGTCACACGGCTCTGGGAGAAAGTCCCAGATCTTAAAAACGTATTTCAGGAGAATCTGGAAAGAGGAAGACCAGTTAGAAAACGTGAGGTTAGAATTATCTAGGGACATTTAAAACTAAGGAGACTGTGCTCAGCATGTGCTGAATGACACTAAGCCACTGACATAATTTGAGAAACTTCTGGGACTTAAAAATTTTTGTTTGATGACATAAGAAAGGCAACAGAATCAACTTTCCCTTGGGCAGGCATTTGAGGTATAGTTGATTGCATGTAAGTGGCCGTAATTTACACAATTTTGAGTTAGGCCTTCTCGGTGTTTCGTTGCTAGCTATTGCTACCTGCAACTACACAGTCTTCTGTAGATAGATTAAAACATTAACTTGACCAGTCGTGATCCTGAGTTCCATTCTAAAATTTCATTTGTCTTAGTACTACTTTATAAAGATGAAAAGAATCCAGTGTGGCGAATCCAGTTTTTCACTGTGTGTCAGCTGCATGCGAGGAAAGAAAGATACAACAAAGGGCCTGCCCTCTGGGAGCTCACAGTTCGAGCAAGGGTCAGAAACCTCATCAGTCATGGTGACGACAGAGCCATGGAAGTAGCGCATCCTAGAAACCTGGGAAGTGATAGCTTACATCTTGAAGGATGTGTTAAGAGAAAGATGCAAAGAATACGGCGTGGACGAGAGCGCTGGGTTGTAAACAGATGTTATTTCAACATGAGTCATCAACCAAATTAACATCAGCAGAGATATTTTCTCTATCTCAGAAGTTTTCATGCATTTCTGATTATATATTTTACATGTTTGTGAAGACCAGTTTTTCCCGTTTTTAGATCTCTGGTTGACTTTGCTGTTGTTCTTCCTGTTTCACTTCCTTCATGTCTGCTGTTCATATTGAGATGTGTACTATCAGTTGGATTTCAACAAGGAAAAAGGTAAAGATTATGTTGATTAAGTTATCATCCTGAAAAAGACACGTAAGGCGGCAGTTTGATTCACAGATTCCTGTAAATCCAATGCATGGAAATGATGTATAACAATCTGCTATGTGAAAAGTCAATTGGAAAATGGTAAAGTTCAGGTTTTGCCTCTGGTATTCAGTTATTTGAATTTCGTGGCAAAAACTCCCCCAAACTCATAATCTAGTAAGTTTAGTGTGATGATTTTAATACCAGCAGCTACGATTTTAGGAAGGCTCAAGAATTTTGGATTCAGAAAGGTATGCATTTTATTTTTAACTCACTGCTGTTTTTTTTTTTTTTTTTTTTTTTTTTTAGACAGTGTATCATTGTGTCGCCCAGGCTGGAGTGCACTGGTGTGATCTCGGCTTATTGCAGCCTCCTCCTCCCAGGTTCAAGCCTCAGCCTCCTGAGTAGCTGGGACTACATGTGCATGCCACCACACCCAGCTAATTTTTTTGTATTTTTAGTAGAGACGAGGTTTCACCATGTGTTGGCCAGGATGGTTTCAATCTCCTGACTTTGTGATCTGCGCCCTCTTTGGCCTCCCGAAGTGTTGGGGTTACAGGCGTGAGCCACCGCACCTGGCCACTCACTGCTGTTTTTACTTTGAGCTAGTAACTTCCTTGAGCTTCAATTTCTCCATTCATAGAACGGAAGAGAAATACCCAAGTGCTATTTTGGGATAAAATGAGTAACATTTAGTAATGCTAAGTGCAAGACCTGGAACATAGTAGGTGTTGATAAATAATCGTCTTTATTATTATTTCGCTACCTTCATTCCCTTTGCAATATCATATTGCTTGGGGATTCAGTATGTGACATTCAGAGTCCACCTTCATAGTCTGAGGTGCAAATTAACGGCCAGAGTGATTGAGAGCGCAAAAGATCAACTCCTCTATTTGTCAGTAGGAGTACAAAGTCTACAAGTCCAGTCAGCCTGGTGCAACTCTTTCCCTGTTCTATATTCAGAGGGCTCCTGGGTTTCTCAGGGAGAGTCCAGTCCAGCTCTGCTTGGCTGTGATGTGCCATGCTGGTGGCTGTGAATGACAGTGAATGCTACCATGAATAAATTGAATGTGAAGTGGAGATGGTGAATGCGGTTTCTAACTCTTTTTTTTTTTTAGACAGAGTCTCAGTCTGTTGCGCGGCTGGAATGCAGTGGCATGATCTCAGCTCACTACAATCTTCCCCTCCCGAGTTCGAGTGATTCTCCTGCCTCAGCCTCCCGAGTAGCTGGGACTACAGGCACCCGCCACCACGCCCGGCTAAATTTTTGTATTTTAGCAGAGATGGGATTTCACTATGTTGGCCAGGATGGTCTTGATCTCCTGACCTCATGATCCACCCGCCTTGGCCCCGCAAAGTTCTGGGATTACAGACATGAGCCACTGCGCCCCGCCAGGTTTCCTAACTCTTAAGGTGGCAGTAGCTGCTTGGGTGGCATTGCCCCTACACCAGCTTTCACGCTTTTGTTGGGGGAGAGGAGGATATCAGTTCCTTAGTGTACCTGGCAGTTCTCTCACCAAAGAAGAGAGGGAAACAACCAACGAGACAAACTCAGTTTTCCTCGTCACCAAACACACAATAAATTGTTGGAAAATTTTGTTGGCTATGTCAGGGCAAATGGCCAGAGAGATCATTGCCAGGTCCCGTAGCAGGTGTCTGACCCCTTATTATCCATAGAATTCCAGGGCAGCACGCTTCCATCTAGCAATATTGGGGATCTGTCCCTGGAGGGAGAACTAGATTCTGGGAGCAGCAGCCCATCTTTTAGCAAGATCGGGGGTGGGATTTTATTTTGTTTCTTCTTACTTTCTTGAGACAGGGCCTCACCCTGTTGCGCAGGCTGGAGTACAGTGGTACAATCATAACTCAGTGCAGGCTTGACCTTCTGGGTTCAAGAAATTCTCCCACCGCCTCCTCCCACGTAGCTGGGACTGTAGGTGCATACCACCATGCCTAGATAATTTTTAATTTTTTCTTTTTTTTTTTGTAGAGTCTTACTATATTGCCTAGGCTGGTCTTGAACTCCTGGCCACAAGCAATCCTCCTGTCTTAGCCTCCCAAAGCACTGGCATTACAGGCATGAACCACTATACCCATCCTTAAGGGTTGGCAATTGATCTGGCAGGACCTTGCCTCCATGCCTATCCTGTCAGCCAAGTGTTTATGATTGCAGAGGCATTAGTGCCTTTGTTGGCAGGCCTGGGGACTGGGGTTCAGCCTCGAGGTTGTGGTTGGTGTGATACGATGAGCTTATGACATGATTCACCACCACACTGTTCATGGCTGGGGAAGTATTTGTCCCTTCCCTGGTGTAATTGCTGTGGGTGAGGCTGGGATCCAAGCCTTGAAACTGCCTGGAGTTGATTGCCTTGCGTACTTAGCAGTGGCTGCTTTCCATGGATATTTGCAGGAGATCCGATCCTTTTTGGAAGATGGCCTGTCCAGAATGACCAGAGACAAGGTAATCCCTATCATTCACATGGCATGTAAAATACTGATCGGCTATTGATGTTACCGTTTAATATTAAAACTGGAATTGCTTTGTTCTACTCTGTTAGCCATTAATATAAATTTATTTATTTTTCTCCACTTTAAGCAACAAAGTAATTGGGGGCTGTGGGAGTTTGGCATGTGATCCTGTTCCCTGGGCTTGTCGTAGGACCTTATTATCTGCAGTGGTAATGAGTCTGACCTTAATCCATAACATCCGTGGTAAAGATATAGAGAAGGAAATCCCTGTGGACTTCCATGTAGCTGTTTGTTCATTCATTCATTAAACTTACGCTTACTCATGATCTGCTGATTACATGGAGCAGACTCACGGAAAAACACGACTTGGGGGATTAATAGCTCGCTCAGAAAGGAAGATGAGCCTGCCAGCATAACCAATGTAATAAATGCTGCAGTAGGAGTGAGTGCAAAGTTCTCTTGAACCATGGAGGTGGGAGTCATTAACTTGGCCCTGAATAACTGGGGAGAATTTCGCAATGGGTGTGCGGTTCAAGTCAGGTCTTGAAATGTGAACAAGAGCTTCCCTAGTGGAGTAGACTTCCCAGGTAGGGAGCATAAATTGTGCAAAGGCCTGAGGGTGGGAGGACCATGACTTATCCACGGAGCGGCAAAAAACCAGTGGGGCTGGAGTGTAGATTTGAGGCTGGTAGGGGTGGAGGTGTGTGTGAGAAGAAAAGTAAGGGCCAGTCTGTGTCTAGGAATGAGGGAAAATCTGTAGAGGGAAGAGACTACTTACGGGCGGGGGAGGGGTGTCCCACTAAGGATGGGAATTCAGAAGCCTGCTTTTCTAACACGGGATTTCCCCAAATATGTCTCATGGAGCACTAGCCCCTGAGATATTTTTAGCTGAGAGATTTGCAGACAAACATGGGAAACACTGCACTATCTTTATCTCTACATATTCACATATATGCAGTAATATCACAGAAGCTCTGAGAAGTCATGTAGGAAAAAAATCTGTTTAACTCTGTTTAACCTTATATTTTGCCAACTTATTCGATTTTATGTTATGAGGTACTTACTAATATCCCAGAGAATTAGCATCCCTTGTTCCATCAACGGGAATGTTATTTTAGGGATATATAAACTCATTTCCAGGAGCTCAGAGAATAGATCATCAGGCACACCCAGTCTCATTCTCTCTCCTTGACTCACTCCCTTCTGCTGCCCCCAGGACATATTCCTGTCCTTAATGTGGCTTGTAGGGTCCTTTCTTTTCCATTCCCTACTGCTAGCCCCAGTGTCTTGTTTGAAGTTCTCACCCACCTCATGCTCCAGAATTCCTCCCGGTCCACCAGCAATGCCGCACTGTGTCTCATGCTGTTAAATCTACCCCCGTCGAATGCTTACGATACATTAGGTTCTGTGCTAAACACTTGACATCAGTGACTTATGTGTAGTGTTACAGTAATTCTATAAGGTAGAGGTGTCACTTAAGAATGTATTTGGGATAAATTATAGAAACATTCCACTCACAGTAGTTTAAACAAATATGGATATAATTTCTGCCACATAAGAAGAAGCCAGAGGGAGGCAGCTGTCAAATTCATTCTCAGTGATGCCCCTAAAAGCCTCAGACTCTAGCTGTCACTCCATCTTCCTTCGCCTTCTGGGGATTGTCTTTACGTTTTGGCCTCATGGTTGTGAGGTGGATGGTGTACCTACCTGTGGGATCATGTGACATTTCACTTTACCTAGAATGTGTGAGCAAAGCCTTCCTGGACCCCCTCAACTGTTTCTGGTTTTGTGTCATTGGCAGGAGCTATGGCCCATAAATTTCCCAGTGGAAGAGAAGCTGCGAGATTGGGGATTTAGCTTCTAGTTTTCATGGTTGAGGAAGGCAAGGGTGAAATGGATTGGGGATGGGTATTACGGTAGGCAACCTACAGGGCCTGCCCGATAGGCATTGTTATTACCACATTAGAAGACCAAGCTGCTCAGGAGGCTAAGTTAACTGGCTTGGAGTCTCGTGGCTGCCAAGTGTCAGAGGCAGATTCCAAGCTGACTCCTGGCTCCACCGCCTATGGTGGTTTTACTGTTTCAGATAGCCCCCTTCTCAAATTCTCAAAGTTCACCTCAACCTATGTTTACTGAGCATCTACTACACTGAAAGCTCCGTATTGGTGTCACACATGCATGCACAGATGAGGAAAACATTGCTCCTGCCCTCAAGAAATGAATCACCTTGATGGGGGGAGACAGATATGCACATATATATTGCCAGTTTGAGGTAGTTTTTTTTTTTTTTTTTTAAAGACATTGTCTTACTCTGTCACCCAGGCTGGAGTGCAGTGGTGCAATTTTGTCTCACCACAACCTTCGTCTCCTGGGTTCAGGTGATCCTTGTGCCTCAGCCTCCAGAGTAGCTGGGATTACAGGTGGGTAGCACCTTGCCTGGCTGATTTTTGTATTTTTAGCAGAGACGGGGTTTCACCATGCTGGCCAGGCTGATCTCAAACTCCTGACCCTGTCATCCGCCCACCTTGGCCTCCCAAAGTGCTGGGATTGCAGGCGTGAGCCACTGCGCCTGGCTGTGAGGTAGATTTTAATGGTTAACATCACTGAAGCATGGATAGTAAGCTGTGGGTATTCTGGGGGAAAGAAGAATTCCACCTGGGAGATTCGCAGGAGGCTCCCTGGAGAAAGAGAGATTTATCTGGGTCACCTGTATGGAGATGTTGCTTTTTTATAAACATTGTGTCAGTTAGTTTTTGTTTCATTCAACCTAAGGAAAATTTAATGTATTTTGTCCTGGGTCATCTCAGGCATTGCTTATGGGGGAAGTTAATGCAGAGGTATAATCTTTGAAAGTAAATCAACGGACCATGTTTCTGTTCTTATTTTAATATCTCCATAAAAACCATAATCATGTACTTTAAACCAAAAGTCTGTCTAGTCTATGAAATTAAATTCATGAAGTAAAACATTACCAAACAGTAATAAACACAAGCAATTTAAAATAAGCATAACCCATTATATATTTTCCTAAACAAGTTTAAGTGTCAGGTTACGTTCCATAAAGAAAAGTTTTTATATTCCAATTACATAGGAATAAAATGACAGAAGAACCATTTTTAACCCCGACACAAAAGACAATGCAATGTACTGTTCTTTCAGTGGGAGAAAAATTAGTTTTAATAGATTTGAGAGAAAGTGAAGTGAGAATGCTTTTAATTATAGATCTTAGCAAAAAAAAAAAAAAAACCTCTCAAAAGATAAAAGGGCAAAGGGCACGATCAGAATGTTCACAGAAGAGGAAAAAACAAAAGGCAAAAAACATGTAAAAAATGGAAAGCAATAGAGAAATGCAGAGAAAAATAATGCAGACATCATTTTCGTTCTGTCTGTTAAATTAGCAAAGAATTTTAAAAGGATAAATCTATGGCAAGAATTTGGTGAGATGGCAGTTTCTTATGACTGCTGTAAGCCTGCAAAGTAATATAATCTTACTGGGAAGCAATTAAATGGTATATATCAAGAAACTCAAAACATTTTTATGATTTAATCCAGTAATTCCACACTTAATTTGACATGTTAACAAAGATGTATGCAGAAAGATATTTATTTCAGAATTATTTATCATAATATAAACATTTAATAACAGGAGATTGGTCAAGGACATTATAGTTAGTATTAATATATTATAAGCCACAATAATCTAGTTCTTATGAAAAACATTTTGAAAACCTAATGATATGGGGGAAATTCTACCATAGTGTTAAATGTATAAATAGTGCAATTGCAATTGTAAAAAAAATTTATAGGAAAAGTCTGGAAGGAAACATCAAAATGTAAGGTTTTGTTGGGCTGTTGCATCTGGGAAAGTTTAGTTTATAAATGTGGTTTTTGTACCTTTTACGTTTTCTTTATTGAATACATGTGATGTTTATGACAGTAAGTATGACCCCTGAATCTGCCAGGTGAGATTGGACGCCCTTTGTTACCTCTCTGAGACATCAGCCTTGCAGCTGAGCCTTGTGGCCGGATGACAGTCCTGAGCTTGATGTCTGCCTGTTTAGAAGCTTTCTCTTGGGAAGGCAGTGGCTGCTTCAATTCATCGCAGTCCTCTGCCAGCACAAGGTTGTTGAAGAAATTCCCACAGGATTGCTGTGTTTGAAGGGCAAAGCAAGGCAAGGAAGCCATGACTGAGACCGCTTATGTTTCCCATTGTGGTCAGGTTGCAGGCTGCCCCCACGCTGGCTTAGCAAGGGCGCAGAGCTGTCAGCTGTGTGCTTGGAACGCAAACGTGCTGTTCAGGAAGACAGCTTTACAAAGCATCAGCACCTACATCTGGAGGGTTTTAGCATCTCTGTGTGACAGCCATGGCGTCCACCAGCTGATCAACTCAACTCTGTGGTAGCTGTGAGCAGGCTGTAAACCCTAGGGAGGTTTGTGATAGTCCTGGAGATGGGGCAGGATAATAAGCCAACTATAAGCAGGATCGATCTCCTGTTTAGTGTCTAATTGTGGTGCTTCTCTAAATTACACAAACTAAGTTTTCTTGATAATACTTGGTTTATTTCAACTTATAATAATAATAATGATAGTCACTCAGCACATATGCTGGGCCCTTCACTTACAGTATCTTGATTAATTGAATCTTTGCTAATATCCTTTGAGGTAGTGTCATTGTTGTCGTTTTATAGTTGGGAAACTGCCTTAAATCTCACCAAATTATGGCAGAGCAGATCCAGGATTCAAAGTCAAGTCACTCTACTTCCAAAGCCAAAGTGTAACCAAAGCCCATTCTGTAACCAGCACGCTACTGTTTCCCCAAGTCTGAGTCATTTTAATATTCACCACTTTCACCAAAGCCATGCACCATCTATACCATCTATACTCTATGTGTTCAATATTTTTAAGTCAACTTATTTTTTTCAGTTAAAAAAAATTACCCTAATACTAAACAGTAATTGATGTGAAATTATGCATTTAATGTACTGGTTGTGTTTTTTCTAATGTGTACAATATTTAAAAAATTATAAGGTTTGATCCCTGTATTTTCTAAAATACTTGCAATACTGTGTATTGCACTTCGGGAAACTACATCATGCTGCTTTCTTCAGCCTGGGTCAAAAGCGGTCTCTTTGACTATGTTATCCCTAGGCGGGAATGTTGTCATGGAAATTCCTGTATCAGAGAAGGAACTGACTTATACAATCTTTAAGGGTATCAATAACGTGGATAATCTAATCATACTCTTCTCTTGCCAATCCTGAGATTCTTTTATGATTTTATCATCTCCATGAACAACTGAGATTTTGGGGGCTTATTACTAGTATGTCAATGAGATCTGTAGAGAGTTTATATGTTTTTATTGTTCTGTAGCGTACCCCTTACGGTGCTAGGGATAACAGGCAGTCAACGAGTTTCTCATCACTATGTTCCTATCTTTCTGCCCTTGGTGGAGTCTGACTGGCTGTAATTGCTTGTTTTTGATGTATCTAACCCAAGGCAAATGGTTGCTCGTGAGAACGCCTGCCATCTCATCCTCGAATTTTCCATTCTGGGCCCAGGGTCCGACGTGTGCTGCTCGCAGGCACCCGCCCTGCTGCACGGGGCTCCCCAGCTCATAGGTCAAGCGCATCAGGCTTGGAGAGACCAGAGCAATGGCGCAGCTCACAGAATTCCCGTGTCATAGAATCTGCAGGGTCAGTGTGTGGGCAGCTTTGGGAATCTCCTAGGACTACTTTATTTTGCTTCACAGTGTGAGACCTCACTGGATGGCTAAGGGCTGTCAGTTATGCATTTGGCCGTAAAACATTTATCTGATAGAAAGTCTCAGAGGGAAAAGTTAACATCGCTTCACCCCTGTGCTGTAAATGGATGACACTTTCACGATGGTGGCGCTATGGACAGAAAGTCTCAGAAAAACTGGAAAGCGGCAAACTTGCCTCAGGACTGGAACGATGGGCTAGGGATTAGCAGGCCTTGGCTCTCATCCCAGCTCTGCCGGCTGTGTGACTGCAGGAAGGTCACATCTTTTCGGGGCTTCTGTTTGCTCATCTATAATGATATCTCCCTTACAGAACTGCTGAGAGGTACCTGGAGCGTGCAAAAACACATTGTCAATTAGAACCTTTCTGCTGAGGAAGTGGCTATGATGCATCTACATGGAAAATGAGGGAGTCAGGGAGAGGAACAGAGGGGTCTGAGCACATCACACAGGCATATTTGGTTAGCTGTGCAAAGAAGATGGATGGCAGCATCCTCCGTTTCTATTAAGCTTCAAAACTTATTTGTGAGATGTGGATTTGGGAGCTGCACTGAGGCAGAAACAGAAGACAGAGGAATGAAAGAACATCAAGAATCATCCAGTCATCCTCACCCTGAGGAACAGTTGAAAGGAATCAGTGTGGCGCAGGAAGGATAATAGTGCCAGAGATCGCTACCAAATATCTTGTTCATTGGCAAGAACAAAAACAAAAACAAACAAACAGAACCCCAAATCTGCTGAAAAATAGAGTGGCTAAACCCAGTTATTGCACTCCTGTGTTTTCTGGTGAGATGGCGATAAGAAGGAGTTGTGTGACCTCTATACATGGTCGTCTTTTACAGAGTGATTAGTTCTCTTTTTTTTTTGAGATGGAGTCTCCTTCCATTACCCAGGCTGGAATGCAATGGCGCAATCTTGGCTCACTGCAGCCTCTGCCTCCCAAGTTCAAGTGATTCTCCAGCCTCAGCCTCCCGAGTAGCTGGTATTACAGGAATGCGCCACCACACCCGGCTAATTTTGTATTTTTAGTAGAGATGGGGTTTCTCCATGTTGGCCAGGCTGGTCTCAAACTCCTGACCTCAGGTGATCCACCCACCTCTGCCTCTCAAAGTGCTGGCATTACAGGAGTGAGTCACTGTGCCTGGCCCAGAGTGATTTAGTTCTGATATCATGTTAACTCTGAACAGCCCCCAAATTTAGGAAATGATTTTAACAATACTTACTGTGATTTTTCTAGTAATTTCTATGCGCAAAAGATTTTAAGAGGGACATTGTCTTTAATTTTTATGGCAATGCTGTGAAATGGACAGTATCCCCTGCTTTGTACCGAGGAGAAGGCAAGGGCAGGGTGGGTCAGCCACGTTCCTGAGGCTGGCTGCTTAGCAAACAGCAGAGCAAGGGGCTCAGATTCTGTTCGTGTGACTCCAAAACCCATGCTCATGGCCGAACACTACTTTAGTCTTCACTCAGTAATTCTTTCTGAGAGGATAAATCAACATCGTTGAGGTTCAAAAACATGATTGACTCTGTTGCCAACCCTTGACAGACCATTAAAAGGAGTAGGGAAAAATATGTCACTGAATATGAAGTTTGAAGTTTATTATGTTAGTTATCATTCGAATAAGTTTTGGAAATCACTTATCTAGTTAGCACAATGATTATTCGTCAGTTGTTTCTATGGATACTATTCATCTTATTACTCAAAATAGGCCCTCATTTATGTGCTCAGTTCTGCAGTCTAGCCATCAGCCTCTGATAGTTCTGACACAGGAGGGATTCCTGTTTTTTTTTTTTTAGTGGGCCGTTTACTGCTTTCATGGAGTCCTATCTTGTAAATACTCATCGTGCACTTCCTCAGGCTTTGAGTAAGTGAACAAGCACAGCCCCCATGGATTTCATAGCTCGAGAACAGTGTTTCTCAAACTTGGCTGCACATTAGAATCACCTGGGGGTGACTGTCCACTCGCAGGAAATCAGAATCTCTCCAGGGTAAGACTCAAGTGTCATTGATCTTAATATCTTCTGGGTGTCTCCCATGGACATGTAAGTTTGAGCCCCATTGGCTCTTAGGTAAACAGTTGCAAACATTCCTAAGCAAACATTCACAAAATTCTGTCTCCTCACAGGCATGCCAGAACGTGAAACTGATTCTCAAACCAGGTTGGACATTAGACTCACTGGGTAGTGGGGTGGTGAGATGGGCTTATAAACAGACTGATGCCTGGTCCTACCCTTGTCAGATTTATAATTAAATGATCCCTAGAGAAGGCTGTGCTTAGCTCTCAGTATTTTTAAAAAGCCCCTTAGGTCACTCAAATAAGCAACCTGGTTTTGAACCACTGAGTCACATCTACTAATCTTGGGAGGAGGCCTAATGCTGAAGAGTATTGTGTTTCCACTGCGTTAATTTCCAGTAAGGCCTGATGCTTTTCAGCAGGCATCTTCCTTGTTCTGCAATGGAAGAGTGAAAAATTCAATTTAAATAAGATTTTCCCGCAGTGTAGGGTTGGGGTGGAGTTCTAAAACCATGTTGCCAATCTGAATTATTGAATACCAATGTCAGCAATAATTGAAGCAGAGAGGTGGGAAGGTCTAGTTTAGTTGCTCTATTTGGCCTTGTTTGCTAGAATTTGAAGTCCCTTTTCCTTGCAGAAATGAATGAACAGCAACAAATCAATGACCACATCACATTGTATTGGAACATTGAAAATACTCAGGCTGCTTGATAATGTAAAACAGCCATGCTTGTATTAATTATTCAATAGTAGGCAGTTATCTATATTTTGAACGTTTTCCTATTATTTCAGCTAGGAGCAATTCTGCTTTTCACATGTGTAGCTTGTCTGTCTGTTTCTTTCCCTCGTTAGGACTGTAGTAGTGCTGAGTTCACCATGGCCCCTTCATCATAATGAGAAAGAACTTTTCTAATGACTCGGAGGTTTCTAAATTAAATCTAAAATGTTTATTACAAAGATGCTGGACACACATCATACATCACTGTTGCAATACAGTAATATAATTCAGATAGAAATTGTCTTTGCAAATGGCAATCAATTTTTTGCTACTACTTTTTGCATTCTTGACAATCTGGTTACTGGGCTGTGGAAAAGTGCTTTTACTTGATTACTTATGCTGTTGATAATCATTGTGGTTTTTGGCAGAGCTAAGGTATTATCTCACAGACCTGCATTGCAATAGGGAATGGGTGTAACTTCAAAATACTGCCAAAGTTCCTGTGGCTTTAGCCGACACCAAGGAATGTACAAACTCAAGCACAGTTCTTAGGAGACTTCATTCTTTTACGGTGGTTTGCCACAGGCCAGGCCACATGCAGGGGCAAGTCAAACAAATGTGGTCCCTGGAGAAACTGGGCTTCCCTGTAGCCCAAGAAGTCTACTGCTGTGGCGGTATTCAGGAACGATCTGTGTGTCCCACCTAATGCCCAAGACACATATCCTCCCACTTAGAACTTTGGGTTTAAAGGGGAGGAAACATTTTAAAATATATATAATTCAAAAACCAGCAGGGCAGAGTGGCTCATGCCTGTCATCCCAGCACTTTGGGAGGCTGAAGTGGGTGGATCACCTGAGGTCAGGAGTTCGACACCAGTTTGGCCAACACAGTGAAACTGCAACTCAACTAAAAACACAAAAATTAGCTGGGCATGGTGGTGGATGCCTGTAATCTCAGCTACTTGGGAGGCTGAGGCAGAGAATCGGTTGAACCCAGGGGAAGGAGGTTGGTTGCAGTGAGCCGATAGATACTGAATGAGATACTGAATACAAGTCCTCCAGCCTGGGCAACAGAGTGAGACTCTATCTCAAAAAACAAACACAAACAAACAACAACAGCAACAACAAACCTATGGTGCCATTGCACTGCTTTCCAAAGGGAGAAAGCCACCACTGCAAGCTGAACGTTTTCTTTAGATCGTACATTGATAAAGAAATGGGCTGGGCGCGATGGCTCACACCTGTAACCCCAGTACTTTGGGAGGCTGAGGTGGGCGATCACGAGGTGAAGAGATCAAGCCTATCCTGGCCAACCTGGTGAAACCCCGTCTCTACTTAAAATACAAAACTTAGCTGGGCGTGGTGGCGTGCACCTGTAGTCCCAGCTACTCAGGAGGCTGAGGCGGAAGAATCGCTTGAATCCGGGAGGTGGAGGTTGCAGAGAGCTGAGATCACATCACTGCACTCCAGCCTGGCAACAGAGTGAGACTCCATCTCAAATAAATAAAAAAAGAGAAATGAACACAGACCTGTAATGTGGCAGATAACCTTTTGGAAGTGACTGCAAAAGATAAAAGAAAGAAGCAGTAGAAAGAGCTGTGTTAAATGATTGCCTTATCACTCTTAGCTAACTTCTACTCTTGATTAAAAAAAAATTTAAAACATTTCAAACAAATCATTTATGCCGTAGTTGAATGTTCTTGGGGAAAAAAAAAACAAAACAAAACACACTCTGATTAGTCCAAAAACATCTCAGCAGGCAAGCTAAGAACTAGAACTGATTTGATTTCTTTCAAAAAACTCTCCTCTATCATAACGTAGGTGTTGGTTATGAAGAGGAATACCTGTTTTGCTAGAACCTAAACTAAGACCCTTAATTCTTTGCACATAAGTCATTGAACAGCTGTCAGATATGTGAACAAGTTTTAGACACCTGAGAACTGACTTTGAACAGGTGACCTGGAGATCCTCTGCCTTTGTAGTCACTTCCTTGGGCCACCCACCATGGCAGACTACACAGTCATTATAGAAAATGGCATCACCCAGTTTTGTTTGAGACTACACCAGCTTGAATTCAGCATTATGAGTATTTTTCTGGTTTAAGTAGCACTTATTCCTGATGGCGTTTGGTCTTGTCCCTGTCCTATTCCGTGATACTACTATCTGCAAGCCACTAAAGTCAGAAATTGTTATTATATTTTATTTACTAGCCCTGGCTGATCTTTGGCCATCGTGCCTTGTGAATTCTTTTCCTTTTGCGTGTTACCATCACCCGAATTCAGGCTGGCATGATTACATCATCATCCTCTTTGAATAGCTAAGTGGCATTTTAACTCACTCCCCACCATTCTTCCCTTTACTGCCAGATTTTCATCTTAAATCAGAGATCAAATAATCGCATTGCTATGTTCAAGTTTTTCCATGGCTCCCTACTTGTGTTCAAATTTCTCATCATGTTATTCCTCACCCCGGTGATCTCCTAACGCTACTCCACCTGGCTCTGCTGCTCTGCTAAAGCCTTTGACTATGATCTCAGCTCCAGCTCTGCTGGGCGATTTTCCCTTACTAACAGCGTGTGTAGAAGCCTTCCATGTTTATATTAACACACAGTTGCTCTCGCTTAGGACTCCATTCTCCTCGTTCTCCAGCCATCATAGTACACTCCCCTTGGAAGGCTTATATCTAATGTCACCATCGAGAAGTCTTTTCTGCCTCAAGAAGGGAGTACTTCTTCCTTTGTCCCTTTTACACTTAGTGCCTTTATTGTCATAACTTACCCCCAGGCCTACTCATTTTACAAGTAGTTGTGAACTTACGTACTTTAACATGTGCTTCCTACAGACCAGAATTGCATCTTCTTCACCCGTCTATGCACAATATTCGGCCCTCTATCTGTACATTCTAGGTGCTCAGTCAGTGTTACGCTGACCTAGGATTACAGAGCACTGGCTTTCTGCATGGTAGTTCCGTCCCACTGCCTATCAGGTGTGCCATTGCATGATACATGAGTTGATCTGAATGCTCCTTGAGTTCCTTGTGAGCTTAAAAATTGGAGGAATAACCCAGACAGTAGATAACTCTTTCTCTCCTGTATTATCTTCTCTTGCTGGCCTCTTCTTTGACCCTGAGCCTTCCAGTCCCTTCCATCCTGCTGTCCCTGCCTTTGTCCCTCTATGTGTACCATCAGAGCCATTTCAAAGTGCAGCTCACATTGCACCTTCTACTGCAAGCCTTCTGCTTTGGATTTGCTTTTTTGCTGAATCTCTCTAGGACGTCAGAATCTCCTTTTCACTATACAGCATTTTATTACCTACGGTTTTGTACCTATCATTCATTGCTTGGTAAATTGTTCCCAATTAATTAAACTGAGAACCACTGGAGTCTAGCTGTATTTTCAACAAAGGTATTCCAGTGTCTCTCCTGAAGGCCCTGCTATATCAGATAGGTAACTCTGGGAAAGCTTTAAAAACGACCTAAACCTCAAATATAAAATGGGGAAAATTATAGTGTCTGTTTTATAGATTACGGAAGATAAAATACATTTGAAACATTTTGTGTAACATTACTTAGTCTCAATGTGTGATAATTGCTTTATTATTATTATTATGGATAGTTTTAATCACAGTCTGTTGAAATTATCTTCTATTCAAAGCCTATCAAACATAGGCAATGTTTGATACTTTTAGCTCTTTGTCGTATTTCTCAATAATTGTGATAATTAGTTTGGCAAAAAGTAATCTTTTGCCTATTTTTTGGAACCACTCTTACACCTTGAATGAAAAACAGCCAGTGTAGGCACTGAAAGCACGATCTGTTCAGTGGTATCTTCTGGCTCAAATGAAGCACAAGAGCTTGTGAATTGACCTGAAACACAAATAAAATGTGACTCATTAGATATTAACTAATAAACTCAGTGTGTTTTTGGTGCCATCATACCCAGACTATAAGGTCATTGAAATAAATCTGAAACATTTCTCTTGAAAGACATTACAGTCGACTCATTTCTCTGCCAAGAGAAAAAAAATACAGCCCTATCTCAACACAATAACCTAGGACATGTTTATTTAAAAACCATTCCATTTTGGTTTCTTAATTTCTCATCTCTCATCCCAGAAGATCTGAACTGACATGGCAGAAGTCCACTGTTTGACTTTAGGGAAAACAGTGTAATTCTTCTATATCTTTCACAGACTTTGCTTGCTGGGCCAGAGCCGACTCATCTGGACACAGCTGTACTATGAACTTAGTTGCTAGTTAACCTGTCCACTTCTAGGCATTCATTTGACTTACTTGTTCCAGAAAGTTTTCTGTTTTCTGATTAAATGTTTCACTGTGCTGTACCCACAGATCCATAACCTAATTCAGTGGCTGACTTTTCAAGACTGTGATTTAAAGAGCCAGAGACTTACTGAAAAAGCTTTATCTTTTCACGATTGGATCTAAGGCCTGTCTTCTACACAATTTCAGTGTAGGTTAAGTTTTGTCTGTGGACCTAAAATTAGCCCTTGTAGGGCTCTTTCCACCCCTACAGAATCTTCCCAGCTAAATCTGTGGCGTTTATCCAGTGTCCTTTTCTTTTCTTTTCTTTTTTGAAACGGAGTCTCACTTTGTCACTCAGGTTGCAGTGCTGTGGCACAATCTCGGCTCACTCCAACCTCCGCCTCCCGGGTTCAATTGATTCTCCTGCCTCAGCCTCCCAAGTAGCTGGGACTACAGGTGTGCGCCTGCAGTTTTTGTATTTTTTAGTAGAACAGGGTTTCACCATATTGGACAGACTGGTCTCGAACTCCTGACCTTGTGATCTGCCCACCTTGGCCTCCCAAAGTGCTGGGATTACAAGGGTGAGCCACTGTGCCTGGCCCCATTGTCTTTCTCTTAATCTGAATAGCTGTATCATAATCCTTATTAAGACATTGATAGCTCATGAAACTATTTACATCTAAAGTGTATATGACTGAAACTTGGAAAATGTCTTAAGACCCTGAAGAATGAAAGAATAATGGTAGAATGAATGGGGCAAATCAAGGATTATGATAACAGTGATTTTATCAGAGTTATAATTTGGGAACAGCAGGTCTTGACCCTTATTTTTCAAATTGAATTGATCTTGTAGAGATTTATACTTGGTATAGACTTCTGTTTCCCATTAAGAATGACCGGGAGTCAACTAGTTGGGGTTATTGATTAAGACATAGGCAGTATAGAAGGAAAAAGCCTGCCCATAGGTAAATGGTTAAATGCTATTCTCACTCATAGGCTCTCTGGTGGCTGATCCCACTCACTGCAGGGAAGAGTAGGAAACTGGGAGCCAGGAGAACAGAGGAGTGCAAGGCTGGTGACTATGGCGTGCTGTGAGAGAGCCACCATGACATCTGTATGTAGAGATGAACATTATCTCCAGTTCACAGACATGGAAGCTGACACTCTTGCCTGGGTAATCTGTGTCTCTCACGTCCCCTTTCTGTGCCTCAGCTTTCCTTATCCATAAGATTCAGGGTATGGGATAGATGATTTCTAGGTTTCCTTCCTTCTTCCTTTATGATTCTTACTGAGCACTGGGACAGTGACAATCAGAATGAGGCTCTGTGGCGCAGCAGGAGTGGTTGGAAAACTCTTCGACCTGTATGGCAAGTTGCTCTGTCAACATTTATCTAGGGCCAAACAAATGTGCTGAGGACCAGGGCCGTGAATCAGGGTGATCTGGAGAGCCCGTTTCTGGGACACATGGGGGTTCAGATCACCAGATCCACAGGTCATGTCACCACCTGCTCCTCCACCTCCTGCTGTTCGCAGGCACACCCAGCCAGTGACTCGGTCAGCAGCTGGCATACTTTTCTCAGGGACTACAGCTCAGCCCATTCTTTGGCTTCTGTGGTGATTAGGGAATTCTTTAGAATGCCCATGCACAGGAAATACACCTCTCAGTACAGGCTCTCCAGTTCTTGGTGTTGACTCTAGAGTGTGATGGTCCCTGTGGAGGACGAGTGAGACGAGAAAAGTGGAAGGCATGACATTTTAGTATGTGTTGTGATATCCTAAAGAGATGAGAAAAGCCTCCAACTAGCTTCCAACTATTGGGAATGATTCTGGAAATTATGTGTTTCCTTTCATAAGGCATTGTTAGAGAGCTCTGCTAGAGTTATACTCCTGTGTTTGTAGAATATTTGCAACGTAGGGTGTTTTCTCCAGCAGAGCCATTTTGAAAGCAATTGGTTGTTTCTCCTCAGTAGTCTAGTGGTATAGTTTCATTCAGTGAACTTTCTGTGATGGTGGAAATGTTTTATATCTAGCCACTAGCTTTATGTAGCTAATGAGGGCAGGCATACTTCAGAGATACTAAAGGTTCAGTTCCAGACCACCACAAGAAAATGAGTCATGTGAATTTTTTTTTGGTTTCTCAGTGCATATAAAATTTATGTTTATGGTATACTGTAGACTACTGTGTGAAATAGCATATTGTCTAAAAATGTACATACCTAAATAAAAACACTTCATTGCTAAAAATTGTGAACGATCATCTGGGACTTCAGCAAGTCTTAATTTTTTTTTTGCTGGTGGAGGGTCTTGCCTCCATGTTGATGGCTACTGACCAGTCTGGTAGTTGCTGAACGTTGGGATGGCTTTGGTAGTTTCTTAAAGTAAGACAAAACTAAAATTCACCACATGGATTGACTCTATTTAATGAAAGTTTTCTCTGTAGCATGTGATAGTGTTTGATAGCATTTTACCCACTGTAGAACTTCTTTTAATCATCTCAAACCCTGCTGTTGCTTTATCAAGTTTGTGCAATATTCTAAATATTTTGGTGTCATTTCAACAATGTTCACAGCATCTTCACTAGGAGTAGATTCCATCGCAAGAAACCACTTTCTTTGCTCATCCGTAAGAAGGAACATCTCATCTGTTCAAGTTTAATCATGAGATTACAGCAATTCAGTCACATCTTCAGGCTTCACTTCTAATTCAAGTTGTTTTGCTATGTTTACTACATCTGCAGTTACTTTTTCCACTGAAGTTTTGAACCCCTCAAAGTGATTCACGAGGGCTGAAATCAACTTCTTCCAAATTTTTGTTCATGTTGATATTTGACCTCCTCCCATGAATCATGCATGTTTTTTAATGACATTTAGAATGGAGAATCCTTTCTTGAAGGCTTCTAATTTATTTTGTCCAGATCCATTAGAGGAATCACTCTTTATGGCAGCTATAGCTTTATGAAATGTATTTCTTTAATAATAAGACTTGAAAGGCAAAATTATTCCTTGATCCATAGGCTGCAGAATATTTGTTGTGTAGGCAGGCGTGAAAACAACCCAAATCTTGTAGATCGTCATCAGAGCCCTCTGGTGACCAGGTGCATTGCGAAAGCAATAATATTTTGACAGGAATCTTTTTTTTTTTTTTTTTTCCTGATCAGTATTTCTCAACAATGGGCTTAAAATATTCATTGAACTGTGCTGTTAACAGATGTGCTGTCATCTGGGCCTTGTTGCTCCATTTATAGAGCACAGGCAAAGTAGATTTAGCGTCATTCTTAAGGGTCCTTGAACTTTTGGAATTGTAAATGAACATTGGCTTTTATTTGAAATTACTGGCTACAGTAGCCCCTAACAAGAGAGTCAGCCTGTCCTTTGAAGCTGGACATTGACTTCTCCTCTCTAGCTATGAAAGTCCTAGATAGTATTTCTTCCAATATAAAGCTATTTCAAGGCTATGTCATCCACACCAAAAATCTGTCGTTTAGTGTAGTCACCAGCAATGATCTTAGCTGGATCTTCTGGATAACTTGCTGCAGCTTCTCTGTTAGCACTTGCTGCTTGATCTTACTCTTTTACATTATGAGGACAGCTTCTTTCCTTAAACCAAATGAACTAATATCTGCTAGCTTCAAACTTTTGTTCTGTAACTTTCTTACCTCTCTCGGTCTTCACAGAGTTGAAAAAAGTTAGGGCCTTTCTTTCGATTAGGCTTTGGTTTAAGGGAATATCCTGGTTGGTTTGATCTTCTATCCAGATCTCTAAAACTTGCTCCATATCAGCAATAAAGCTATTTCACTTCTTATCACTCATGTTCACTGGAGTAGTCCTTTTAATTTCCTTCAAGAAATTTTCCTTTGCATTCACAACTTGGCTATGTGGCAAAGAGGCCTAGCTTTCTGCCTGTCTCAGCTTTAGACATGCCTTCCTCACTGAGCTTAATCATTTCTAGCTTTTTATTTAAAGTGAGTGACTTGTGACTCTTCTTTTCATTGAAACACTTAGAGGCCAATGTAGGCTTATTAATTGGCCTAGTCTCGATATTTTTGTGTCTGCGGGAATAGGGAGGCCCAGGAAAAAGAGAGAGATAGGGAGTGGCTGGCTGGTGGAGCAGGCAACACACACACAATATTCATGGATTAAATTCACCACCTTACACGGGCACAGTTCATGGTGCCTGAAAACAATTAACAATAGCAGTATGAAAGATCACTGATCACAGAGTGATAATCATAATGAACACATTTGAAATACAGCTAGAATTACCAAAATGTGACATTGAGACACACAGGGAGCAGATACCGTTGGAAAAACGTTGCTGATAGACTTGCTTGGGGCAGGGTTGCCACAGATCTTCAATTAAAAAAATACACCATCTGTGAAGCACAATAAAACAAAATGTGCTTGTACCTTAAAATGTGGCCAGTGCAAATAAAAATCGATTTCTTTTTTGACACAGTTTTACTCTTATTGCCCAGGCTGGAGTGCAAATGGTGCGATCTCGGCTCACCACAACTCCGCCTGCTGGGTTCAAGTGATTCTCCTGCCTCAGCCTCCCAAGTAGCTGGGATTACAGGCATGTGCCACCACGCCCAGCTACTTTTATGTATTAGTAAAGATGGGGTTTCACCTTGTTGGTCAGACTGCTCTCAACTCCTGAACCCAGGTGATTCACTTGCCTCGGCCTCCCAAAGTGCTGGAATTACGGGCGTGAGCCACTGCGCCCAGCTCAAAAACCGAATTTTTCATGTATTTCATTTTAATGAATTTAACTGGCCATGTATGGCTATTGGCTACCGATTTTAACAGCACAGGTTAGAAAACTACTGCACAACTTCTCTGAGGCAGACTGTCATTATATGTTGAGCTGAGTTTGAATGTTACCATTCTTCGGGGCACTCACCAAAAGATGTGCATTTGTCATATGTTTTTGAAATGTCTAACACAAAATATTCTCAGTAATTCTAGATTTTTATTCTTTTGATACTTTAACTAAAAAGTTATTATAAGCCTGGACCTAAACAGTCACTATTACTAGGGCAGTGTTTCAGGGACTCCAGGACTTGAGAACAAAATCCCCAGGAGAATGTATAATGGTTCTGCTGTTTCCATAAACATGCATTATAGATTGTCCCTGCCTTTCATGGCACTTCCTAGATCATTTAGTGAAAGCAGGAAACTGACAATTCATGAATGTTTCCACTTTCTCTTCACTGAGAGGGAGGAAAGTGAGCAGCGTTTTGCATTGGGAGAGGTCTGGGCTTGAATTCCAGTTCTGAGATCTTGGAAAAAATCGTTTCCCTCTTTAAAGCTTTGATTTTTCTTCTTTATCCAATGGCAATGAAAAGAATTCTTTCAGGCCTAGCTACCTTTCAGAGTTGAAGTGTAAAAACTTTTGACACAAAAAATAGGCAAGACTTGCTTAGCTGTTCAATACTGTATAAGTATTTATGGCTGTGGTTGTTTTTATCTCAGTTGGGGCTGGACCATTTGTATTGACCTTTATGGTTTATTTTTTCATGCAACTAATCGTTCAGCCGCTGCCTAGGGTACCTGGAGACTTATCACTGAAAGCACTCAGGATCTTACCTTACTCTCTTGTTCTCATACGCATCTGTTAAGTGCCCATCTGCATAGCACAGAGCTGACTGCCACGTAGTATGTTGGTTAGATGAAGCCAACTTTCCTGTGACAGAAGAGTTGAAGAGTTCTCACTCTCATATTCTGTGTCAGCTTGATGATATACTTGCTTCCTGAGGTAGTGAGAAATCTTGGTTCTGGTTCTACCTCCAGGATTCATTGCATGACTAGGAAAATTCCTTTAATCTGTGTATGGATTCTCCAGAAGAGAGATGAAGTCTGTGGTTGCAACTTCTGAGCCCCTGTTGCGTCTCTAATCTCTGTCAGGTGACTGTGTCTGGATTTTGTGATTTGACTTTAAACTCCTTGAAGATAAGAGATGTACCTAATGCTTCATAAAAACTGTGCTCCCGAGTTAACTATTTAGATGTGGAGAACACTCATGGTGAGGCTGCTAATTTAATTCACGCTGCATGCAGATGTACAAAGAAAATGCAGCTTTTTTTCTTGTTCTGTAGCTGATTGAACATTTCTCTTGACCTTTCAATCTTTTGGGTAAGAAGGAGGTTATCGATGGCCGCATGATAAATTACCCCAGAGTTTGACAGCTTAAAACAACCAACATTTATTATTTCACAATTTATGTAGGTAAGAAATCTGAGTGTGCCCTTACTAGGTTCTCTGGCTCAGGGTCTCTCCCAAGGGCACGTTCAAGGTGCCATCTACAGGTAGGTCTGGGGTGACCAACAGTCGAGGATTGTTTAAGACTGAGTGGTTTCCTGGGATGTGGGGCTTTTGGTGCTGAAACTGGGGACATCCTGGGCAAACTCTGCTGAACTAGTTATGTTACCTGGGTTTTATCTGAACCCTAGACACAGAGACAGGCCTCTTCTAAGGTTGTCCATGTCTTGGGGCAGGATTCAGTCCCACATGGTTGCTGGACTGATGGGCTCAGTTCTCCGGCTGTTGGCCAGACGCCTCCCTCATTTTCTTGCCAATAAGGTACTTGTTTCATCAGAGTGAACAAGCAAGAGAGAAAGAGAGGTGAGTAAATTGGGAGCCAGAGTCTTTCAAATTCTGTTTGTTAGAAGCAAGTCGCCAGGTCCAAGCCATACTCAAGGGGAGTGGATCACACAAGGGCATGGATAACAGGAGGTGGAGATCACTGGGCGCCTTAGAAGCTGCCTACCATGGGGAGAAGAAACAACTTGCCAACGCGGGTAACAGTGTCTTTTGGGTAATCAATATGAGCTGCTTATCTGTGGAATCTAAAGTCGTCAAAGTTGTAGAAGGAGAGTAGAACAATAGTTACCAGGTGCCGGGGGAAAGAGGCAAGGGGCGATGATGGTTAAAGGGGGCTGAGTTTCAGTTGCGCAAGATAAGTAAGTTCTGGAGATCTAGTACACAGCATGACACCTATGGTTGACAATATTTTCTCATATACTTAATATCTGCTAAGAAGATAGATCTCATATTAAGTCTTATCACACACACAAAGTAATAAAGGAGGCGGGAAGAATCTTTGTGGGGGAGGTGATTGGTGTATTAGTCTGTTTTCTGTTGCATATGACAGAATACTTGGAATTGGGTAATTTATAAAGCAAAGGAATTTTATTTCTTACAGTTATGGAGGCTGAGAAGTTCAAGGTAGAGAGGCTGCATCTAGCTAGGGCCTTCTTGCTGGTGGGGACTCTGCAGTCCTAAGGTGGCGCAGGGCATCACATGGCCAGGGGCTGAGCGTGCTCACGTGCTAGCTCCAGTCTCTCTTCAAGCTCTTCTTATAAAGCCACTCCCATGATAACACCTTAATGAATTAATCCATGAATCCATTGATCTAAGAGTAGATTAATCCATGATCCAACCACCTCTTAAAGGTCCCACCTCTCGATATTGCTGTATTGAGGATTGAGATTCAACGTGAGTTGTGGAGGGGACATTCAAACCATAGCAGCAGATGTGATTACGGCCTTGATGGTAGAGATGGCTTCACAGGTATATATTTAACCCCAAACTCACTGAGTTTTGGGCACTAAATATGTACAGCTTTTTATATGCCCAATCATACCATAACAAAGTGATTAAAAAAAGAAAAGAATTTCAGATTATCTTCGGGTCTTCTTTCACTGGGATGATTTTTCAGTAGATAGCAGGAGGAAGCCCGGCTGACCTTGTGGCTGTGGGAAGAGGATTCCCAGATGCACGTGTGTTTCACCCTGGCTTCTCAGCCCCCTCCTCTGCTGTCCCTTTCATTCCTGCTCTGCTTGCCCTGCTGTTTGGCAGCTGACATTGGGAGCTGGCCTACTCCTGCCTTGTAATCTCTTGGTTTGGTTGGACTTGGTTGTCCTCTCTGCTGGTTTAGATGTCACTTCCATTCTGGAGGACAGGCTGTTACTCCCACCTGATCTCTGGTCTAGCAGGCTGCCCTCTGGTTCCCAACAGCAACCCCAGGGTAAGCTCTCCAGCCAGTACCTTCAGATATGGCCTACTTTCTATCCCAGCGCATGTGGAAATGGTCAGATATTTTTGATACTTGGGGATCAAGAGAGCCTTTAGGGGCTAAATTCAGGCCCTCTTTCTGCATAATCAAAGTGTGTCTCTGATGCAGCTATTCTATGGTAGTTTGCTGTGAGTCTTAAATGGGAAACGAGGCAAAAGACTCTCTGTTTGGCTTTCCTCTAAACCAATATAAGCCCCATTCTAGGATTGCAGCCCCAGCTGGGGACAGGGGTAGGGAGGAGACAAGATGCTTGGTCCCATTTGCTGTCTCCTTTGCTCCCTGCAATGCAGCAGGGCTGAAAAGCCAGCTTTTTTTTTTTTCTATGTTTTCTCCAGTTTGTTCTCTCTACCCAAGGTATGTGATGAGATGCCCTCTGTTCTGCCAGGCCTGGCTCTTACTATGCTAAATAGAGGCAAAGGGAACTCAGAGTGTCCTTTTCTGTCTACCCAAAGCTTGGCTTTTGTGACAATTGTTTTGATGTGGGCTTATAAAAGTCAGATTTATGACTCAAAGATAACCAATGGCCTCTTATTCCTTGAGGCAATAAGCTTTTTGGTTAAGCTTGGATGCTGAGATTGTGAAGGAGTGTGATTTAAGGGGGCAATGAAAAGATTCAAAATGCCAATTATGTGCATTGGTTTTTATAGCTGCAGGTGACTTCCTGGGGTGACCACCAGCCCTAGCTTTTGGGTTCAAAAACCTACTCATTCTGCTAGAACCAAGATGTGCTGGAAATGGAGGAGTTAAAAAAAAATGCTTTTCTAGTGGCACTATCATGGATCCAGCATTTTCCTGCCAAAAGGGTAGCATTTTCCATGGCTTAAGTGAATAACTCCCCATATTTGAGAGACCTGAAAGAAATGTTTGTTGTGTGTGTATGGAGGTGGAGGAAGGGGTGGGAGTGGTAGGTACTTTAAAAGGGGACAAGGACAGGAGTCACATGTGGTGTGCAGGGGAAAATTCAACATGTAAGACGTATGCGGTGGAAACAAAATAGTTAAACAGTTCCCTTCTCCCCACCCCTCCTAAGCAGCTGCATCCAAGAGGAAAGTTTGCCATGGAAACACAGGAAGTATCAGAGAGCTGGGCGACAAGGGAAGCTTTTCTTGTGGTATCCACACTGCAAGTAGCTCTCTTCCAACCAAAAACCGTCAGCTACGTGACACTTCTCTTTGCAGTGGCACAGGAAATACAGACTAACGTGTATTTATGACAGCAAGCAACCAGAGATGACAGTTTGCAGAGCATATTTGGAAAAAGCAACCTCCTGACGAATGGATTCTGTGGGGAATTTCAATGAAACATGAACTTTGAATATTTACAGATGGAGAAATGGCATTAAATAATTGGCATGAAAAGTCTTGACACAGGAGAGTGACCCCTTCAGTCCAGATGGTGTGAGACACAGACCGAGAGGGACTCAGTAGAGGGCAACAGAAAAGCTAGATGTGAAAGAGGAAGGACAGCTGCAGGGGACCAGGGCAGACACTCCCCTTGGCCACATCAGGGGACCAGGGCAGACACTCCCCTCGGCCACATCAGGGGATCAGGGCAGACACTCCCCTCGGCCACATCAGGGGACCAGGGCAGACGCTCCCCTCGGCCACATCTGGCCAGTTAAAAATTTTTCTTAGTTGTGTGGTGTTGTATGCTATTATCAGTTCTATATTGAATACCGTTTGCAATTAACTGTCTATTCAGTTCAGCTTAGCTTCTTGATATGTATATTGCATGTAGTTCTCGTTCCATAATGGGGTTTGAGTCATTCTCAAAACATTCTTTTTTTCCTCTTTTTAAATGAAGTCTGCAGTTAAAGACCCCTGCCTGGTAATGTTACATACATTTGTTTTCATTGGGAGGATCTAAGTAATAAAATTTGGGTGCCCAGACTGGGTTAACCAGGGCAATAGTTACCTCTGATAGAAAGCAGTTGAGTGAAGCTCATTCCTACGTGGAGGTACCATGATATTTATTTATTTATTTATTTATTTTTGAGACAGATTCTGACTCTGTCGCCCAGGCTGGAGTGCAGTGGCATGATCTGGGCTCACTGCAACCTCTGCCTCCTGGGTTCAAGGGATTCTCCTGCCTCAGCCTCCTGAGTAGCTGGGGTTACAGCATGGGTGTTTTTGTATTTTTAGTAGAGATGGGGTTTCACCATGTTTTCCAGGCTGACCTCGAACTCCTGACATCAAGTGATCCATCCGCCTCGGCCTCCCAAAGTGTTGGGATTGCAGGTGTGAGCCATTGTGCCAAGCCCCATGATTTATAAAAGCAAAAACAAAACAAAAAAACAAAAGACAAAACCAAAAAAGAGATGAGAGAGGCTGACTGGGACATAAAATCCGAGAAAAAGGAGGACGTGCAGACAAGAGTGAGCACGAAAAGCATAGTGTGCCTATTAACAGGTGTAGGAGAATCTGTAAAACAAACAGATCTGAGGCGAAGGGACTCGTGTAAGTTGTGTTTTTGCTTTTAGCTGAAGAAAGGAAGGCAAATTAGGAGGAGGAAGAGTGATGGTTGTGTAGACTTTGAGAGCACGGAAGGGTGTCTATTATCTCCTGGCTCTGAGGATCAATATGCAAGTCCTATAGAGAGAGAAATGGCTAGCAAAAGCAGGAAAATGATTTTTCTATGTGATCCCAGTAGAATGGTGGAGGGGGCATTACTCCCAGTGATAAACTGAACAGTGTCCCTCTGAGCATCCTGAGAGGTTGCCGCTATAGTCTCGCTAAGAGACAGGCTTGTCTTAGGGGACTGTCTGTAACCAAGGTAGGGATGAGGGGCTGCCCTCTGACTTCCTGAGACCATCCACCATGAAGGGGTCTGCTCAGAAGAGGAAGCGTGCTGCTGGCATCCATGGTGATTCGTTCGTAAGCACTCATGGAACACCATCTGAGAACTTCTAGTTATAATTAGATGAAAGTTCCTAGGGAGTGGCATGAGAAGGTGGGGACAGGTGTCAGTGATATTTTACTTATTCTATTAATATGTGCCTTCTGTACCGGATTCTAGAAGCTTATTAATATCCCTGTTGGGAAGGAGGCTTACCAAGAGTAAGTGATGTGTTTGCTGCATCTAGACGAGAAGTCGTAGAGCCAGGACTTAAAGCCATGCTTACCTGCCTCCAGAGCTTATTCAGGGACAACTAGGCTGTACAGGCTTTGCTATACTTCCACGTCCAGTACAATCCCAAACGCAGTTGAAATAAGAGGAAATTTTAAAGCGGCAAGTCTTCAAGTCATGTGTTGGATCTTAGGCAGTGAAACTTGAGGGATGCCATAAAACAGTGGCTCAGGCCGAGGGCGGCTCACGCACGTAATCCCAGCACTTTGAGAGGCCGAAGTGGGTGGATCGCTTGAGCTCAGGAGTCTGAGACCAGCCTGGGCAACATGGTGAAACCGTCTCCACAAAAAGTACAGAAATTAGCCAGTGTGGTGGTGCGCGCCTGTACTCCCAGCTACTTGGGAGGCCGAGGCAGGAGAATCACTTGAACCTGGGAGGTCGAGGCTGCAGTGAGCCAAGATGGCACCACTGCACTCCAGCCTGGGTGACAAAGTGAGACCTTGTCTCAGAAAAGAAAAAAAAAAAAGAAACAGTGGCTCAACATGGAAACAAAATAATCTCTGGCTATGGGAGGAGGAAGCTCTTTGTCTCAACAAAGTTCACACATGGGCAAGTTTACTAATGAATGTTCTTATAATCAAGTGTTACTTTGGCCAAGTTGTTAAACTTGTTTGGGTTTGATTTTCTATCTGTGAAATGAAGAGAATGAAAGCATCCCTTTTGTAGGTTCATTGAGAGAAGTCACACAAATACAGAGTGTGGTAGATTGTATTTTCCAAATATGGCCATACAAATATACATATCCCAATCCCACATGCATTTCTTAAATGGTAACTGATACCTTCCTATTTGATGCTGAGGTTTGTGTTTTCTGTTTGAATCAAGACAGAAACTTGTATCTTTGACCAGTGGATGCAGGGGAAGTGATGCATGTTCCTTCCAAGGCTAAGGCCGTAGAGAGGATACGCCTCCATCTGCTTCCTCTCTCAGGGCACTTGTCCTTGGAACTCAGCTATTGTGCTCTGAGAAAGCACAAATTAACTCACATGGAGAGGCCAACACAGAGAGAAACTAAGGTCTTCAGCTGACTGTCGCCATTGTGCACCAGACACGAGTGAAGAAACCTTCAGATGATTCCAGCTCCCAGCCTTTGACTCTTCCATCTGAGGCCCCAGACCACGGTGGATCAGAGACAAGCTGTCCCCACAGTGTCCTGTCCAACGTCCTTCCCAGAATCAGTGAGCACGACACATTGCTGTTTCATGACACCGAATTATGGGGTAAATTCGTATGTGTCCATAGTGACTGGAACAGATTTTGATGCCATGTAAAATGATACAAAAAAAGAAGATAGATAGGGAATTTTTGCAAATTGCTTCTTATCTATTAGTTTAATTTGGTCCATTGCTAGACCAAGCACCTAAGAGTTAATTCTGTATCTGACAACTTAGTAACTAGATTGTCAGCAAAATGCAAGCAAAATTTAGAGAGATGACGACATTTCATATTGACAGATTAAACATGGTACCGGTTCACTTTCAGCTCTTGACAAAGGATGCTTTTGTTTCTGTAGTCTCTTGTTAGCTGAGTGTTTACTAATTTACTCTTAGTTAAAATTCTCCTGTTTAGGAATGAGGAAATTCTAGTAGCTAGCTCAGGGGTGGTCAGCCAGAGCTCTTGTATTGTAGGAGCTCATAATAATAAAATTCTATATCTATAGATGGTCTTGCACGAGGTTTTTACATTCTTAATCTCAAGCGAAGTTTACTAATGCATTTGTGTGGGCATCACATAAAGGCATATAGTGGCCATAGACTCTAATGATCTGGTATGTATTTGCTTCTTCCTGCAGCTGTGGAAACAGGTGATACAGTGTATGCATACTAGAGATAAAGATGTACAACTGGGGGAAGAAACAAAGAAACTAGTGCCCACTTTTGGCATCTATGTGAGGATGTTAAGAAATAGAGTTCTGGGGGTAGAGTCCCGTGGAGACCTGGTGAATTGGCGCATGCCCAGATGCTATGCAAATACATGGCAGGCATCCCACTCTTGGAGGAGAAATAAATACTATGAGAGGGTTGGGCAGGGACAGAAGGTCATTTTGTAACTGCCAAAACCTCTGAGGGTCTAGGGTTTTATCTACTTGTAAGCTGACAGGTTAGCCGGCCACAGTTTCGAAGATGCTGATTGGAGACTTGAGACTCCTGGGTCAGACTTTCAGCAGGCAGAGAATTAGCATTTTTGTCCTAATCCTTAAGCTCCAGTTCGCACAGGAGGTAGATAATAACTGCACACTCAATGGGTTTGTTACAGAAGAACCCTGAATTTAGGGAACCTGAATCTTTTGTAATAAGCAGTTTGCATGCTTGACCTTTGCTTTCAGAGAGAAATATTTTATTCATTACACTGGAAAGTAAGCATACCTGTCTTTTGCTTCAGTGGGAATATCACCTTTAATATCTTCCAAAGTTGTAAGCAACCTGCTCTTTGCTTTGAAGGGAAACACACTGTCTATCATTTCCGTGCTGTTTGCTATACAAATATCCTTGAAAAGATAGTTCAGAACAAAAGGGCATCCGTACTTCTGCTTACAAGACGTGCAGAAATATTGAGAGATCCATGGAAAATTGCCTTCTAACAATCACTCCCAACCTTCAGAGGATCCAAAGAAATTGCAAAGCAACTATTATTATTAGACTAGTGATGAAGGGTCAGTAACATCCTTATGCATCAGGAAAATTAGAGGGAAATGCAGACTAAGAAGTTGGATTTGCATACTTTTTCTTCTGAACTGCATTTCAGGATTGTCCCCATCAATGGGGTAACAGAGATAACTTTCTAAAAATTCAATTTCCTTGTAGTTCAAGTGTGTCTTCTTTCTACATTGGTTTGGGAACCTGGTGGCTGCTATGGAGACTCTGAGCAGCAGCATTCACATTGACTCTGTGAACTAGACAGAATGGGTACTAAATCTTTCCAGCTGATGGAAGTGGACATTTCCCCATGGCCGGCTTTAGGGAAAAGAAACCCATGTGATAGGCCGGTAGTGACAAATGCAGAAGGATTAAAAAACAGCTGAGTTCCTGAGACCTGCTTAAAAGAAAAAGGGGCTTCATTGGAAGCTGCTTTGCAAAAGGATGGTGTTTTGTTTCACTCACCTGTTTTCTTCTAAATGAAATCTTTACCCTTTTTCTATTCTACTTTATTAATTAGTTGTACCTTTTGTGAAGGAGAAATTCAACAAACTGCTTATTGGCTCAGCAAGATGACAAAATGAAGAAAATTCATTATCAGCAGACCCATCTAAAAGAAATGATGAAGGAATTAGTTAAACTTAAGGGAAATGATACTACAGGGAAACTTGAAACTTCAGAAATGGAGGAAGAACAACGAAAATGGTAACTGTGGGTAATATAAAAGGCTATGTTTTTTCTCCTTTTAAGTTCTTAAAATATGTATGAACTATTGAAAGCAAAAGTTGTAACTTTTGGCCGGGCTCGGTGGCTCACACCTGTAATCCCACATTTTGGGAGGCCGAGGAGGGCAGACTACCTAAGATCAGGAGTTCAAGACCAGCCTGACCAATATAGTGAAACCCCGTCTCTACTAAAAATACAAAAATTAACCTGGTGTGTTGGTGCATGCCTGTAATCCCAGCTACTCTAGAGGCTGAGGCAGGAGAATCATTTGAACCCAGGAGGCAGAGGTTGCAGTGAGCCAAGATCACGCCATTGTACTCCAGCCTGGGTGACAAGAACAAGACCCCGTCTCAAAAAAAAAAAGAAAAATTGTAACTTTAGTAGGGTTTCTAGGTATGTATATGCAAAGCATCTGACAGCTGTGACACAAACGGGAGAAGGCAAAGGGTCTTATATAGTTGTAAGTCTTCTGTTTTTTGCTTGTAGTGGTAAAATATTCAATCTAAATAGACGATAAAAGGTTAAATATGCATTTGGTTATCTGCAGGGCAATCATAAAAAAAAAGGATACAAATAGATATAGCCAAAACACCAGCACATAAACTTAAATGGAATTATGAAAAACATTAAAAAATAGCTAAATAATTTTTTCTAGAATTGCAAAGTATAGTCATTGAAATGGAAATGCAGTGCATGGTTTAATCAGCTGGTTAAAGACAGCTACAGCAAAAAAATTTATAAACTGAAAGCTAGATATGAGAAAATTGCCCAGAATGCAGCACAGAGATAAAGCAAACAGTTGTATTGATAAGGAGAGAGAAACATCTTCTGAAAGATTTAAAATTATATCTAAAGTGAAATCATTATATCTAAAGTGAAATAATTGATGAACGGCATAATCATTTATTCAGTTAATATTCAGTTTCATAAAAGTCAATTCAATGTTCACATTAGAAAAAGGTTGTAGCATATTTGTTGATGGCTGCAGATTTAGACCCTCTGCTGAGGATCAGGTTTTACTTCTGCATGTGTGCATTCATATACCACTAGACAGTGACAACATGGCCTTAGTGTTTGGGGCCTGTTCTGAAGCATGAGGAGAAGTTGGTTAGGATGCTTGCCAAGGTGCCCTCATCCTTGTGGGCACAAACATCCACTGTTACTGATTTGAAGAAAGTGGTTCTGTCATTTCTACATCCACCTGCTGCAAACTGCAGAATTCCTTGGCAACACGTTCAATTCCTTTCGCAACTCAAGGGACGTGAGTCACCAGGCTGAAAGTGGGGCTCAGCCAAATCTTGGTGGGATCATAGAAACCCGCTCACCTCTGCTTTCTTGAGGGGGCTTCCTGCTGGGAAGCAGCAGATGTGTCCCTGGGCCTGACAACTCCCTGTGTACATTCGGAGGGAGGCTGTTCTTAACACGTCACTGACAATAGTATTCGGCAGCAATGGGGACTTAGTGACCAGCTCTCCTTCACTTCAGAGAGTAGGAATCAAGGTTGTGCAATATTAGAAGATTACATGGTGGTCAAACAATAACAGATCATGTAGTAAAAAACATAACAACTTTACTGTTTGTCTAAATACTGTCTTCTTTAATCCTTTCGACAACTCTAAATGGTGGGCATGATTATTCACATTTCACTGATGAGGAAACCGAGGCTCAAGAAAAGATTAAGTTAAAATTCTATCACAAAGGCCTTTCTATTGCCACCATGCTGTCTCCTAGGTAATTTTCCGTATTATTGGCGACGATGGACGTGTGAATCGATAATGCTACCTATTCAAAGTGTTTATGATGTATACACCTATATAGGCACTTTTAAATTATATCCCTGATGAAAGATGGCTTTGTTTGAATGAGACATAACTCAATATGGAGCCTCACCATTTTGTATGTCATAGATGCACTCTGCTGGACATCTTCTGACTTAAGGGCCTCTTGCCTAGTGAAGAGGAGTCTGTGACCAGCTTTAGGAAATAGGGTTAGGTTATATTCAATACCCTTTCGGATAGTTATAGTCTTGTTAGTCAAGCTTTTGGTGTAGGCACTGGAAATTGTTGTTGGCTTATTTGGGAATAGGTGAGTGTTAATTTTACACACGCGCGCACACACACACACACAATACATAATCATTATTTCAGATTCTACGTAGCAAACTGGATCGCTGGACAACTGAGGTTATCTGTTCACCCTAGAGCCTTCTCAGGAGCATGCCAGCAGATGATCATGAACCTACGAGTCCTCCCTGCTGAGGCTCAGCAGCGAGAGGATCAGGTCCTGGAAGGGCCTTATGCACAAGCACAGAGCAGAAGGATGCCTTCATCGTGTGTTTTGGGAGGTTCTGAAAGGCCTTCTTTGTGATACAACACATTTAATTACGCAAACATTTGCCATAGCCAGTTTGTGTCCAGTAGTGCGTCAGGCTCTGGATGTACAAAGATAAGGACGTCAAAGTCCATGGCTTCTCAGCTCTCCCTACCAGTTTGAAAGAAGGACAGGAAACAAAATAGCGGCACCATAGCAACAACCAGGGTTGCATGTGAAGCTCTGTGAGGACAATATGTGTGCATATAATTAATGCTGTAAGATGGGAAGGTACGAGGAGAAAGCCAGCAGACGCTGTGGGAAGATATTTAGGTTGGATGTAATGGCCGAGTTAGAATGCACCAGGGTTATGAGGGCACAGGGCGTTGCAGCCAGAGGGAAGACTGGGAGTAGAGCTTTGAGAGCCGAGCCCGGGAGGCTTTGAAGAGGCATGGGATGGAGCCTGGAAAGGTGCACAGTCCACATCACAAGGAATGTGGCTTTATCCTGCTAGCCAAACTGGGACACTTTTGAGAGGAAAAAGAGGTGCTAAAAATAAGTGGAACTTAATCTTTTGAATATTTATTGACCAGCAAATTGATTCTATTAAAAACTTTAAAAAAAGTGTTGTTTTTTTTTTAGACAGAGTCTCCTTCTTTCTCCCAGGCTGGAGTGCAATGGTGTGATCTCAGCTCACTGCAACCTCTCCCTCCCGGGTTCAAGCGATTCTCATGCCACAGCCTCCCAAGCAGCGGAGATTACAGGTGCGCACCACCATGCCCAGCTAATTTTGGTATTTTTAGTAGAGATGCGTTTCACCATGTTGGCCAGGCTAGGCTCGAACTCCTTACCTCAAGTGATCTGCCCGTCTCGGCTTCCCAAAGTGCTGGGATTATAGGCGTTAGCCACCGAGCCCAGCCTGAAAAATACGTAAAAATATTTATCTTGTGTATCGAGGCAGAAATTAAAAAACTCCTCTTTATTATGTAAGCAATAAATATAACAGCAAAATAATTACTCTTGAAATATAGGCAAATTTTTAAACTTTTTTTTTTGAGACAGAATCTCATTCTGTCACCCAGGCTGGCATGCAGTGGCATGATCTCCGCTCACTGCAACCTCTGCCTTCTGGGTTCAAGCAGTTCTCCTATCTCAGCTTCCAGAGTAGCTTGGATTACAGGTGCACAAACATTTTCTCTCTTTGTGTATATTGTCTGTTTACTCTGTTGATAGTTTCTTGTGCTGTGCAGAAGCTCTTTAGTTTAATTATAACCCATTTGTCCATTTTTTGCTTTTGTTACAATTGTTTTTGGCATTTTTGTCATAAAATCTTTGCCTGTGCCATGTCCTGAATGGTATTCTCTTGGCTGTCTTCCAGAGTTTTTATAGTTTTGGGTTTTACATTTAAGTGTTTAATCCATCCTGAGTTGATTTTTGTGTGTGGTGTAAGGAAGGGGTCCAGTTTGAATCTTCTGCATATGGCTAGCCAGTTATCCCAGCGCTATTTATTGAACAGAGAATCCTTTCTCCATTGCTTGTTTTTGTCAGGTTTGTCAAAGATCAGATAGTTGTAGGTGTGTGGTCTTAATTCTGAGTTCTCTATTCTGTTCTATTGGCCCATGTGTCTATTTTTGTACAAGTACCATGCTGTTTTGATTACTATAACCCTGTAGTATAGTTTGAAGTCAGGTAGCATGATGCCTCCAGCTTTGTTTTCTTTGCTTAGACTTGCCTTGGCCACTCAGGCTCTTTTTTGGGTTCCATATGAATTTTAAAATAGTTTTTTTCTAGTTCAGTGAAGAATTTCAATGGTAGTTTGATAGGAATAGCATTGAATCTATAAGTTGCTTCAGACAGTATGGCCATTTTAATGCTATTGCTTCTTACTATCCATGAGCATGTGATGTTTCTGCATTTATTTGTGTCATCTGTGATTTCTTTGAGCAGTGTTTTGCAGCTCTCCTTGTATAGATCCTTTACCTTCCTAGTTAGCTGTGTTCCTAGGTATTTTGTTCTTTTTGGGGCAATTGTATAGATACATATTTTAATCTATTTCTTATCTACATCTATCTCTAATACCATTCCATTAGTATCTTTCTGAAGGATTTATGTATTTTCAATATAATCTTATTTAAATGTTCTAATAAAATTGAGTAACAGTCAAAGCTGTATTTTATGGTATATAAGTTAGAATGTTTGATGACTCCAATGAATTTTTATCATTTTAAATTGAGATAATACTTGCCTTTTAGAGTCTGAAGCATATTCAAAATAAATTCTGCTCAATGGAGGATATTTCCAATGAATAAATTTTTTTCGTATTAAAATGTGTAAGCATCTCAGGTTGTTTACCCCCTCTATTCAGTGTACTTTCCTTCAACAAATGTTTTCATAAGATAAAAACTCATCAAATAAGTCATCTGTGTTTATGATGCTTTTGAAGTTTTGCCAAATACAAATGTTATAAAATTATAAGCTTTTTTATTACACTCCAGAACAGAATATAAGTTTATTGAATTAAAAATACTTGCTCTGTCAAGTGATTGTCCCTAAAAGTAATATATTCTGAAGAACAATTATTGAATTTGAAAATTGAGACTTGTATACCCATTAAGCCCTTTCCATTTCATATGTTCAGTTCCTCACTTGTATTAGGAAGAATAAGCTTTCATGTCTTTATTTTTATAAACCTTATTTTTAGTAGCCAAAGTTTACTAAAAACTTCAACACTTTTTTGTTATTTTATTTATTGAGTACTTTTATTAAAGAATTTCAAGTAATTTTGAACAAATACAACCACAATTTAGAGGACTTTTTAATTTAAAATGTTCAATTCCATTGTAGGACACTTGGGTTTATATAAAAAATTTTTTCAAAGGCTCAAACATATTTTTCTTTTTGAGACAGAGTTTTACTCTTGTTGACCAGGCTGAAATGCAATGGGGTGATCTCGGCTCACCGCAACCTCCGCCTCCTGGGTTCAAGCAATTCTCCTGCCCCAGCCTCCTGAGTAGCTGGGGTTACAGGCACATGCCACCACGCTTGGCTAATTCTTGTATTTTTAGTAGAGATGGGTTTCGCCATGTTGGCCAGGCTGGTCTCGAACTCCTGACCTCAGGTGATCCGCCTGTCTCGGCCTCCCAAAGTGCTGGGATTAGAGGAGTGAGCCACTGCACTCAGCCCCCAGGCTCAAACATTTCTAATATTCATTTGATTGTAGGCATCAAGAAAAAGAAACTATGAATTGCAATATTGAATAATTTTTTTTGTCTTCAGCATGTGTCATCCTAAATTTTATGTGGTTAAATCACTTACGTGTAGAAGTGATTTAAGTATACATATATATGTGAAGTTTGATAATTATAGTTTTTATTTTGAATGGTAGACTATCACAGCTGGTCTTAATCAACTTACGAATTACATGTATACCACAGCCAATTCCAAGTAGAGTTCTGCTCCATAGTTTCTATTTTTTTAAGTTTTGTAAGGTCATTGTTTTTACCATGATGCTGCACTCCACCAAAATTTCTAGTTGTTTTATCAGAACACCAACAAAAAATAGTTACTTTCAATATCGAACATTGTAACTGAATTTACAATAGCATTCACAAAATGTCAGATGTTTCAACTATGCCAGAATGGGCTATATTTTTATTTCATAAATTGTTTAAAAGAATAGAAGATATATATATATAAATGTATACATATATATATTTTTTATTGCACTTTAGGTTCTAGGGTACATGTGCAGATCATGCAGGATTGTTGCGTAGGTACCTACATGGCAATGTGGTTTGCTGCCTCCATCCCCCCGTCACCTATATCTGGCATTTCTCCCCATGTTATCCCTCCCTTACCTCCCCACCTCCCGCTGTCCCTCCCTTGGCCTCCACCAACAGACCCCAGTGTGTGATGCTCCCCTTCCTGTGTCCATGTGTTCTCATTGTTCAATACCCGCCTATGAGTGAGAACATGTGGTGTTTGATTTTCTGTTCTTGTGTCAGTTTGCTGAGAATGATGGTTTCCAGGTTCATCCATGTCCCTACAAAGGACAGGAACTCATCATTTCTTATGGCTGCATAGTATTCCATGGTGTATATGTGCCACATTTTCCCTGTCCAGTCTATCATTGATGGGCATTTGGGTTGGTTCTAGGTCTTTGCTATTGTAAACTGTGCTGCAATGAACATTCGTGTGCATGTGTCCTTCTAATAGAATGATTTATAATCCTTCGGGTACATACCCAGTAATGGGATTGCTGGGTCGAATGGAATTTCTATTTCTAGGTCCTTGAGGAATCGCCACACTGTCTTCCACAATGGTTGAACTAGTTTACACTCCCACCGACAGTGTAAAAGTGTTCCTATTTCTCCACATCCCCTCCAGATCTTTTAGTGATCGCCATTCTAACTGGTGTGAGATGGTATCGTAATGTGGTTTTGATTTGCATTTCTCTAATGACCAGTGATGACAAGCATTTTTTCATGTTTGTTGGCCTCATAAATGTCTTCTTTTGAAAAGTGTCTGTTCATATCCTTTGCCCACTTTTGAATGGGTTTGTTTGTTTTTTTCTTGTAAGTTTGTTTTAATTCTTTGTAGATTCTGGATATTAGCCCTTTGTCAGATGAGTAGATTGCAAAATTTTTTCCATTCTGTTGGTTGCCAGTTCACTCTAATGATTGTTTCTTTTGCTGTGCAGAAGCTCTGGAGTTTCATTAGATCCCATTTGTCTATTTTGGCTTTTGCTGCCAATGATTTTGGTGTTTTAGTCATGAAGTCCTTGCCTGTGCCTATGTCCTGAATGGATTTGCCTAGGTTTTCTTCTAGGGTTTTTATGGTGTTAGGTCTTATGTTTAAGTCTTTAATCCATCTGGAGATAATTTTAGTGTAAGGTGTCAGGAAGGGGTCCAGTTTCTGCTTTCTGCACCTGGCTAGCCAGTTTTCCCAATACCATTTATTAAACAGGGAATCCTTTCCCCATTGCTTGTTTTTGTCAGGTTTATCAAAGATCAGATGGTTGTAGATATGTGGCATTGACCCTGAGGTCTCTGTTCTGTTCCGTTGGTCTATATCTCTGTTTTGGTACCAGTAACCTGTTATTTTGATTACTGTACCCTCGTAGTATAGTTTGAGATCAGGTAGCATGATGCCTTCAGCTTTGTTCTTTTTGCTTAGAATTGACTTGGCTATGCAGGCTCTCTTTTGGTTCCCTATGAAGTTTAAGGTGGTTTTCTTCCAGTTCTGTGAAGACGGTCGTCGGTAGCTTGATAGGGATAGCATTGAATCTATAAATTACTTTGGGCAGAACGGCCATTTTCACAATATTGATTCTTCCTAACCATGAGCATGGAATATTTTTCCATGTGTTTGTGTCCTCTCTTATTTCCTTGAGCAGTGGTTTGTAGCTCTCCTTGAAGAGGTCCTTCACATCCTTTGTTAGTTGTATTCCTAGGTGTTTTATTCTCTTTGTAGCAATTGGAATGGGAGTTCACTCATGATTTGGCTCTCTGTTAGTCTGTTATTGGTGTATAGAAATGCTTGTGATTTTTGCACATTGATTTTGTATCCTGAGACTTTGCTGAAGTTGCTTATGAGTTTCAGGAGATTTTGGGCTGAGACGATGGGGTCTTCTAAATACACAATCATGTCACCTGCAAATAGAGACAATTTGACTTCCTCCTTTCCTAATTGAATATCCTTTATTTCTTTTTCTTGCCTGATTGCTCTGGTTAGAACTTCTAATACTATATTGAATAGAAGTGGTGAGAGAGGGCATCCTTGTCTAGTGCCAGATTTCAAAGGGAATGCTTCCAGTTTTTGCCCATTCAGTATGATATTGGCTGTGGGTTTGTCATAAATAGCTTTTATTATTTTGAGATACATTCTGTTGATACCTAGTTTATTGGGAGTTTTTAGCATAAAGACTTGTTGAATTTTGTTGGAGGCCTTCTCTACATCAATTGAGATAGTTATGTAGTTTTTGTCTTTGGTTCTGTTTATGTGATGGATTATGCTGTAGACTTACATATCTTGAACCAGCCTTGTATCCCCAGGATGAAGACTACTTGATCATGATGGATAAACTTTTTGATGTGCTGTTGGAATCAGTCTGCCAGTATTTTATTGAAGTTTTTGCATCTATGTTGATCATGGATATTGGCCTGAAGTTTTCTTTTTTTGTTGATTCTCTGCTGGGTTTTGGTATCAGGATGATATTGGTCTCATAAAATGATCTGGGAAGGATTCCCTCTTTTTGGATTGTTTGGAATAGTTTCAGAAGGAGGGGTACCAGCTCCTCTTTGTATGTCTGGTACAATTCGGCTGTGAACTCATCTGGACCTGGGCTTTTTCGGTTGATAGGCTATTGATTGCTGCCTCAACTTCAGCCCTTGTTATTGGTCTATTCAGGGTTTCAACTTCTTCCTGGTTTAGGCTTGGGAGGGTGCAGGTGTCCAAGAATTTATCCATTTCTTCCAGGTTTACTGGTTTATGTGCATAGAGCTGTTTGTAGTAATCTCTGATGGTAGTTTGTATTTCTGTGGAATTGGTGGTGATCTCCCCTTTATCGTTTTTTATTGCATCTATTTAATTCTTCTTTCTTTTCTTTTTTATGAATCTGGCTAGCGGTCTGTCTATTTTGTTGATCTTTTCAAAAAACCAGTTCCTGGATTTATTGATTTTTTGAAGAGTTTTTGTGTGTCTACCTCCTTCAGTTCTGCTCTGATCTTGGTTATTTCTTGTCTTCTGCTAGCTTTTGAGTTTTTTTGATCTTGCTCCTCTAGCTCTTTCAATTTTGATGATAGGGTGTCGATTTTAGATCTTTCCTTTCTTTTCACGTGGGCATTTATTGCTATATATTTTCCTCTAGACACTGCCTTAAATGTGTCCCACAGATTCTGGTACGTTGTATCATCATTCTCATTGGTTTCAAAGAACATCTTTATTTCTGCCTTCATTTCATCGTTTATCCAGTCCACATTCAAGAGCCAGTTGTTCAGTTTCCATGAAGCTGTGTGGTTCTGAGTTAGTTTCTGAATTCTGAGTTCTAACTTGATTGCACTGTGGTCTGAGAGACTGTTTGTTATGATTTCCGTTCTTTTGCATTTGCTG
>CAUYQU010051654.1:0-29424 GCA_963574635.1 Cheracebus regulus | reverse complement strand
TATTTCCCCCCAACATACCCCAGCGTATAGTGCTCCCCTCCCTGTGTCCATGTGTTCTCATTGTTCAACACTCGCCTATGAGTGAGAACATGCGGTGTTTGATTTTGTGTTCTTGTGTCTAAATAATATTTTTAAATGACTACTTCTCAATTTTACACATTTTACATTGGTTTCCTTCCATAATAGATAAAGATGTAGGTTGTATACATCATCCTCTCTTCTGTCTTTCTAATGGGGTCCTATATGTGTTTTTAATATGTTTGACAATTACCTTTATAATGTTAAATATTATATTTATAACATTTTTCCTTGTTCCCCTACTCTTATCTTCAGTTCTTCTTTTCTGTCCCTTTTCTCTAGTTGTTTTTTAAAAAGTTCTATTTTAATAGCTCCCTGCAATGAACTTTTCACTGAATATTATGGTCTTGTCTGTACCTATATTAACTTGTGACCTCTTGCCTTTATAAGAAACATGTCTTCTCCCTTAACTAACCTTAGTTTCTACTATTGTGGTTTTCTTTGTTTCTCCTACTTTTCTTTCCCCTCTCCTACTACTGTTTCTCTGTCTCCAATTTTTGTACTTCTTCCTCTTTCTACATCCAACTCAACAGTTGTTTTCTACAGCTCAGTTATTAAACTTCAACTCTTCTCTATATACTCTGGGAGCATTAATCTATTACTATGGCTTAAATGTACACTTCTTTGTAGATATTTCAAACTGTATATCCCTAGACTATTTTCTTATTCTAACTCTTGTCTGTTATCTCCTATATTCAAACAATTTCTAAGCTCCATGAGAGCAGGAAAAAAAATGATCTCGAGATTTAAATCCACCATTAACTAATATTGGGGTCTTTTCTGTTATTTGGGTAAAGTAATCTGCAAATGAGAAATATAGTACCTAACCTACCCATTATAACAAATTGTTCCTAGGTTCAAATATGAAAAAAGATGTGAAAGCGTTTTATAAATGGCAAATTATTATACAAATGTAAGACTTTATTACTACTATTACTGCCTTATGCCTTCATTTATATTACTCCCCTTTTTTCATGCAATTGATTTCTCCTTCTGCAGTTGTATTCTTCAAAGCTCAACTTTCCCTCAAAACACTGTAACACTTATATTGCTTTCTATTTATTGTTTTGATATTAATATTGTGTTCCAATTCTTTCTAACTACTGTAACATTTAGAGTACTGTTCTGCATGTAAATGATTAACAACTATTTGTTGACTGATTAACTTAAAATTTTGTATTAAGTTGAAAGTTTATATTAGGAATTCTATCATATTTAGGATAATTATTAATCCTTTGTCAAACACTGTTCAAACCAATGAAGATATAAATATCATCTCTATTTCTTTCAAAGAACTTAAAGATTTACCCTAGGGAATAAAAACGCCAGCAGCTTTTGTTTTAGTTGTCCTCTCTAAAGAAAGTATCCTTCCCTGAAAACAGGAACATTCAATATATTACATAAAACCAAGAAGCTTTACATTCTTTTCTCATCTATGTAATTTACTCAGCTATTATTATGATTGTGCATTGTATATAAATTCTGCTGAAAAGTAAGCCACATGATGAGAAAAATCTTTAATTTGTTTACTAATATATTTAAAATTCCCAGGAATGTGGGAACTCAATATTTATTGAAAAAGTGAATGTAGCATTTGTTAGAGAACTACCAATAAATGAGTGAAGGAATTTCTCAGGAGTTGTATAAACACAGCTGTCACTAGATAATATGAAATTTAAGTATGTCCAGTTCATAAATTATTTATTCATACCATAAAGGTGAAGTAATATTTCAGCTGGGTTATAAAAGATGAGCAACATTTTGACAGAGACAATGGAGAAGTGTATATCCAAAAACAACCAGTTAGTTAAAAGCAGAACTGGGCTGTGAAATTACATTATGAGATGCAATATTACAACATGATTCTGAAGGATGAAACTAAATAAAGGAGAAAACAATTTACAGCTGAGAAGCCAGTCAAAGTGGATGATGGCAGAAACACAGAGTTAGCAAGTGGTGTGATAAGCATGATGACAGGCTAAGGGAAATAAAAGCAGCATAGAATATGTGATGCCTCTTCATAGCACTTTTTTTTTTTAGAGAAATACTGTTTATGTTCTTAGTCTACTTTTCAATGGGATTATTTGTTTTGTTTTGTTTTGTTTTTCTTGTTGATTTGAGTTTGTTGTAGATTCTGGACATTATTTATTTGTCATATATATAGATTATGAAGATTTTTTTCCCACTCTGTGGGTTGTCTGTTTACTCTGCTGTTTCTTTTTCCATGCAAAATCTCTTTAGTTTAATTAAGTCCCAGCTATTTATCTTTGTTTTTATTTCATTTGCTTTTGGGATCTTGGTCATGAAAATCCTTGCTTAAGCCAATGTCTAGAAAGGTATTTCCAATGTTATCTTCTGAAATGTTTATAGTCTCACAAATCACCACTAAACAACTTACTAATGTAATCAAACACCACCTGTTCCCCAATAACCTACGGAAATAAACATAAAATAAAATAAAAAATAAAGAAATACTAAATCATAAAATAGGTGGGAGGAAATGCTGGTTTGTTCTGATAACTTTTTGATTCATTTTTAAATTGTAGGCACTTCACAAAGATTTTTTTTTCCTATTTTTTTTTAACTGTGTTACTGTGTTGCTACTTTGCTATGTCCAAGCATAGAAATGCCTTCATCACCCACCATGAGGTTTGGTGTCTTCTTGTTGACTTCTGACTCTCAATAATAAATTCTAATTCCACATTCTGTCTTTCTTAGAAGATGTCTTATTTTCATAGGTATGCACGTGCCATGGTGGTTTACATGTTCTGCACATGTACCCTGGAACTTAAAGTATAATAAATTTAAAAAAAAAGACAGTCCTGGCTTGGTGGCTCACACCTGTAATCCCAGCACTTTGAGAGGCAGAGGTGGGTGAATTGTTTGACCCCAGGAGTTTGAGACCAGCCTGGGCAACACAGCAAGACCCTATCTCTATTAAAAATAGGAATTTTTTAAAAAAGAAAATGTCTTTTTTTAAAAGCCTTTTTAAAAAAGAAATATCTCTTGAAAAAAGAAATGCTCTAGAATGTGACATTTCTAGTGCTTCTCCCAAATCACAATATACAGGTAGAAGTTATGCCACACATGTATTTGAGGATAAAACAAGCCAACATTTTGTTTCGATTATTTAGGTTGCATAATGATATAGAAAAAATACTGAACTGTGAATCAAGAGTGCTATAATAAGACATATTTCTGAGAATAAAAACAAGATCTGTATAATAAAAAATCGAGAAATAGGAACAGACAATTTATACAGGAGAAAATAAATATAAGAGGCAAAATCATGAAAAAATATTGACTGTGGTTAGTAATCAAAGCAACCCCTAGAGATTATTTTGCATCTAGTAATGTGACTATTATACATATATAAATCTTATGTATATTAACTATATCAATACATAAAATATAATTTTTACATGTATTCTATATGTATGATATATCTTACAACTGTTGAAGCTTCAGTGACAGCAGTACATTTATCCACTGCTGACTTCAGAAAGGGACCAATATAAACCCGCTTAACCTTCCTCTGGGCCTATATGGGAATATGTAGGAAGAGTCACAAATGGTAAAATAATATTTGACTCAATAATCCCACCCCTAAAAATATAATAAAAATTTTTCAGAAGAAAAAATAAACTCTATGCATAAAGAACATGATTGTAATACTGTCAATAAGAGAAAAACTTTGGTATAAATGTATAATATACAAAAATTATGTATACTTATAAATTAATGTATAAAATATATTGGTATACTGTATAAAATTAAAGGGGGGGTTAGTAATATCTGAAATTAATTAGTATGCATACATTGAAATAATAATGATGGAGCCTAGGGAAATAGAGCGACAAGTTTGTATTATAAAGCTAAAATAAATAAACAAGGAAAAATATTATGGGATTGCAACTAAACAAAAATTTTCATGTTCATGGATGAAGAATATGCATTAATATACAAATTTGAAAATAATTGTGTTAGTGTGGTGGAATTTGGGGTGACTACAAGATATTTTAAATATATTTTCATTTTTTACATTATATTTTTATTTTTGAAAGTTCTAATCCATTAATGTAGTTGTGAAAGTTTAGGCTAATGGAATAACATTGCTGGGCCTTCGTTCCTGTACAAACACTGATGATTGGACTACCTTTCAGTACTTCTCACCCTTCAGAGTTCATTAAGATTATTCATGGAGCTTGTTGAATGTGCATATTGCTGGACTTTAGAGATTTTGACTTGGTAGGTCTGGGGTGGAGATCAGAGATCTGCATTTTTAATAACAAATAATAAGAATGATATCCAAATTCCCTTTCATTTATTACATTCTGTGCTTTGGTGTGATCTTTAACACACCAAAGATGTCTTGATTAATAGACAAATAAAATCTTTCCTTTTATTTGCATTTTTCTACTTTGTTCCTCAGCCTGAAGCACCGTGGATTCATAAGCTGCTTTGAAGAACAACTGAGTGCTTGGTTTCACAGAACGGCTTTACTACAGTAAGCACCAGCTACTCTCAAATGAGCAATTCTACCTCTGTGGAACTGAAATAAAAACAAGTCTTCCATGAGTATCAAGAGCTGCTTTTTTGGGGGGCATATAATTTACAGAAGTGATTTATAGACATGCTTTTTTTAAAAAAATGAATTAAAGGTCTCAATTATTCAGACCAAAGTAATATAGCATTTTACCTCATGATCTGAAGCTTCAGTCTGGAAACCATTTCTAAATTTGGGTTCAAGTGTACCCCCCTTCAACACTCTTATCATAGTTCATTAAACTTCTCTTTAACTTAGCATTCAAACTAAAAGTAAACAGAGAATGAAAGGGAGGAATCAGATCTTCCACACCCTGAAGCGAAATAGAGAACTATATATAGATAGTAACCCCTGACAAAAATTTTTTGTTTGATCAAATTTTAGTCATGCTCCTAAACCATCCCCTAGGCCTATCTAAGCATTTCCCTTATAAAATCCGTGCTAGCAAAAAAGCTGCTAAATAAGTTTAGCAAGAGTATTACACCCTTAATAGCTGATTCTTCAATATATGATCAGGTTTCTCATCCTCCACCATCCTCCAGGAGATTTCTAAACACTCTGGAATCCTGTTAAGTCAGTATAGCCAGAATCCTCCCTTATCCCCAATGTTACTTCTCAGTAATTTTTCATCCACTGACTGACACCCTGCTCTTTGGCTATAAATTCCTATTTGCTCATGCTACATTCATAGTTAAGCCCGATCTCTCTTCTCCAAGGAAACACCCTATTCCCATGGTTCTTATACCTATTATGATAGCTCCTCTTTGAAGAAATTCTGCTTACCATCTTCAATGAGTGTCAGTGAATACTTTTTCTTTAATACCTTACCCTCTCCACACACATATAGAATTCTAAACCTGATTATTTACTGTTACTTCTTTTTCTCCTTATTTTATTTATTTATTTAATGATAAATTGCAAATGTTCATGAGATAATAACACACATTTTTCAATCACTTTACATATTTCTGTGAATATGCATGTCACATGATTTCCTGAGAGCAGGATACTGGTGTGGAAGGGAAGAGAGAGAAATAGAGAGAGTTAAGTATGAAGGCCTCCTTCATTTCACCCAGTCTGCTTTCTGCCTTTTGGTTATAATCTTGACTTCAGTTTGCTCTTAGAAATGACAACATTTCAGATCTAATTCTTAAAGAGGTGTTATTTTTCTAAACCATATAGTAACTTTACATATATCTACATGACATATATTTTTAAAAGTTACAAGAAAAGTTTAGAAACAATCCAATTAGCTCTCAATAAGTGATTAAATGATTTGTTGAATATATAACAGTACCTAAACACAATGGAATGCTGTGTGAATGTGAAAAAGAATAAGAAAACTCTCTGTGTAGTGTCCTGGGAAGTGCTTCAATATAAATTTAAGTGAAAAAAATCAAGGTGCAAAAGAGAAGATATGCTATGTTATTTATAGTGTTTTTAAAAGTAGGGAAGGGCTGACATATATTTGCATTTGCCTATGTTTACATAAAGAGATTGTAGTAGGATGCAAAATAAAATAATAAAAATGGTTACCCATAAGGGAGGAGTGGCATTTGGAGAAATAATAGGTTAGAGAAAGAGATGAAGTTTAGACCTAATACTAATATTCAGCCAGTACACATTGAATGAGCCATAATGGTTGAAAAAATACAACCATATTTCTAAATCAGTTGGTCAATGGCAGCTACACTGTTCACCACCCCTTTCCCCTGACACCTTGAATGCTACCCAGCCTTCTCTCCTGGAACATCAGGGATATTCCAGGAATCAAAAGTAAGGACATAATTACAAGTATAAAAGACTTATTTGGTGAAACACTTGTGACAGGTAAAAGGAGAGACAGCAGAATTAGGCAAGAAGAGACTGTAGACTGCCATGCAAGCCGGCATCCATGAAAGAAGAAAGCAAACAAAAGAGCCTCACTTGTATTGCAACTCAGGGAAAATCTCAGCCAGGTCAATGAGAGGTCCAGAGCAAAGACTGCTCTTTAGAGGAATCCATGTTAGGCAGAAATACCCAGGCCTTCGTACTCTCACAGTGCTTTATTATTGTCTTGAAAAAGTCCAGTGAGAGTGTAGCTGCAGCTTGAATACTGGTGATTCTCAAATGAGCAGAGGCTGTCAGCTGATGCTACGCCTCAGAAAAATCTCCCCTGAAGTGCGCAGCAATTTCCCTTGACCATCTCAGCACAAATCTATTTCTTTATCTGTATTCACTCCTCAAAACTTATATGGGCTTTTCCTCCTTAGGGAAAACTTAAAAGAGGAAGGGTAGAGGAAAAACCACAGTCCTTATCCCTCCAGTTGATCTTAGGGCCACAGCTGGTCTTCCTCCTTATACATTGTTCATCCTAAATTCCTCTCATTCTCCTATGTGTCTTGGTGTCTTACCTGGTGTTATACTCTGAAATTTCATTTCTGAAGGATCTGCACCCTTAGTAATTGCAATCTTCTCAGGCTCCATTCACAGTTAAAATTGGGCAAGGGATTGCAGAGAAGCCTAAATGGATCTTGTGGCTTCTGCCAATATTCTTTCCTTTCCACATTGCAAAAAGCAACTCTACCTCCCCTCTGCTTATCAGATTAAATTACCCTTCTCAAAATGGTGATTCTTTTCAACATATCGTTTCTAAGTATAAGGAGCACAAAGTTCCCTAGCAACAGCTATAACTTGTCCTTTAATGGGACTTTTGCTATGTCCCTTGGCAATCTTTATGTCCCTCTTTTGGGATATGGACTTATAACTCTGTAGAGCCTAGAGCTGCTGTGACAAGAAGTACATGGGCTCCCAGTGAGTCATTTTGAGAGTGGTGGCAAGTGGGGCCACTCTTAATTCTATCTTTTATGGCATATGTGTTTTTCCTACTGAGGATAAAACATCATTTAGAAATACCTGTTTTAATTTTTATACTGCATCTTACAGATGGAGCTTCATCTTGGAGAGTATTGCGTTTAAGCTAACACTTCCTCATTGTGACTTCAGTAGATCACTCAAGCTGTCTGTGAGGTCAGCTGCTTCTGAATGATACAGTATGTAGTATGACCGTGTATTCCATGATCATGGGCCCATTTACATACCTCCCTTACAGCCTAATTCCCTGGTCAGATGCTATTCTTCCTCAAGGCTACCCCTGAGTTTGGGTGTAAGGCAAGTGCTGTTTATTTTCAGCTAGAACTCACATATTCAGCCAAAATATTTATAAATCAAGCTCAGGCATTTTTTTCCTCCATTGGATGGCCATAGGTGTAAGTTAAAGAAGGATTCTGGAGCAAGCACAGTGGATGGTATGGAGGTCTGTGACACCTGCTCATGAAGCTTACTTATACCCTCTGGTCCTACTCAGACAAGATCCCAGAGTGACCGTATTCTACTTTTGGATACCTTTGCAGAAGCACCACACTCCCAGTATGAATTTACCATATTAGTTTGTTCTCACATTGCTAATAAAGACATACCAGAGACTGGGTAATTTATAAAGGAAAGAGGTTTAATGGACTCACAGTTTCATATGGCTAGGGAAACTTCACAATCACGGCCAAAGAGAAAGGAAGAACAAAGGGACATCTTACATGGTGGTGGGTAAGAGAGCTTGTGTAGGGGAGCTCTCATTTATAAAACCATCAGATCTCTTGAAACTTGTTCACTATCACCAGAACAGCATGAGAAGGACCTGCACTATTATTCAATTAACTCCCACTGGATCTTTCTCATGACACATGGGAATTATGGGAGCTAAAATTCAAGATGAGATTTGGGTAGGGATACAGCCAAACCATATCAACAAATAATGAGCACAGTATCTGATAGGTAGATTTTCAGTCCCCATCCTCCCACCACCCTCCACTCTGAAGTACTCCTCAATGTCTGTTGTCTGTTGTTGCCTTCTTTGTGTCCAAATACTTGATGTTTATCTCCCACTTATAAGTGAGAACATACAGTATTTAGTGTTCTATTCTCGTTTAGTTCACTTACAATAATGGCCGCCAGCTCTACCATCTTGTTGCAAAGAACATGATTTCTTTCTTTTGTATGTAGTGTTCCATGGGGTATATTATCACATATTTTATATCCAGTCTACTGTTGATGGACATTTAGGTTGATTTCATATCTTTGCTAGTGTGAATAGTGCTGTGATTAACAGAGGCATGCATGTGTATTTATGGTAGAATGATTTATATTTCTGTGGGCATATATACCCAATAATTGGAATGCTGATTTGAAAGGTAGTTATGTTTTGAGTTCTTTGAGGAATCACAACAATACTTTCCACAAAGGCTGAACAAATTTACACTTCCATCGGTAGTGTAAATTTGTTTTTCTCTGCAACCTTGCCAGCATCTGTTATTTATTTTTTTTTTTGGCTTTTTAATAATGGCATTCTGGCTGGTGTGAGATAATCTCATTGTGGTTTAAATTTGCATTACTGTAATGATAAAGCGATATTGAGCATTCATATTTTTGTCCGCTGCATGTATGTCTTCTTTAGAGAAATGTCTGCTCAAGTCTTTTGCTCACATTTTAATGGGGATAATTGTTTTTGCTTGTAAATTTGTTTAAGTTCTTTATAGACTCTGAATGTTAGACTTTTGTTGGATGTAAAATTTGCGAATATTTTCTCTTGTTCTGTAGGTTGTTTGTTTATTCTGTTGAAAGTGTCTTTTGTTGTGAGAAAACTCTAATTAGGTTGCATCTGTCAATTCTGTTTTTGTTGCAGTAGCTTTTGATGTCTTCATTGGTGAAATCATTGACAGTTCCTATATTCAAAATGGTATTTATCAGGTTATCTTTCAGAATTTTTGTACTTTTATGGTTTACATTTAAATCTTTAATACAGCTTGAGTTGATTTTTGTATATGGTGTAGGAAGGAGTTCAATCTTTTACAGGTGGCCAGCCAGTTATCTGAGAATCATTTATTGAATAGGGAGTCTTTTCCCACTGCTTGTTCTCCTCAACTTTGACAAAGATCAAATGATTGTAGGTGTGCAGGATTATTTCTGTACTCTCTGTTCTGTTCATTGGTCTATGCTTATGTTTTTGTATCAGTACCATGCTGTTTTGGTTACTTTGTTTTGCATGACAGTTGAAGTCAGGTAATATGATGTTTCCAGCTTTGTTCTTTTTGTTGAGGATTCGCTTGGCTAATTGAACTGTTTTTTGGTTCCACATGAATTTTTAAATAGGTTTTTTTTTTAATTCTGTGAAGAATGTAATTAGTACTTTGGTAGGAATAGCATTGAATCTGTAAATGGCTTTGGGCAGTATGGACATTTTAGCAATATTGATTCTTCTTATTCATGAGTATGAAATATTTCTCCATTTGTTTGCGTAATCTCTCATTTCTTTGAGTTGTGTTTTGTAATTCTCATTTTAGAGATCTTTTTCCTCCCTGTCAGTTGTATTCCTAGGTATTTTATTCTTTTTGTACCTACTGTGAATGAAATTGCATTCTTGATTTGGCTGTTAGTTTGGATGTTGTTTGTGTGTAGGAATGCTACTGATGTTTCTACATTGATTTTTTGTTTCTCTTCAACTATCTTCTTTTCAATGACTTAAATACCAGTGTGGAGACTTAGATTTAAACAGCCTCGTTTCTTTGCTCTGTGCTTTGGAAGGGGTAGGGACTGCATTTCCCACCTTGACTGAGTTGAAACCTTGTAAATAAATAAATAATTTCCTAAAACGGCAAAATCCAAATGAGACTTAGTTTCCAGCATGGGGCAGGACGTTTCCCAGCACCCACTGTCACTGCTCCACTTGAGGTCCTGGCCATGCCTTTGGCGAGGAGGATGCAGCAAGGATGGCTTCCCTTCTTCTATTTACTGCTCTCCAGAAGGGCCGAGAATCTGCTCCCGCCTGCTGGAGCTGATGGCATCTCGTTCTGAGAAAAATCTTGCTAGGGCAAGTCGTCCACCAGCACCAGCACTTTACCCTGAGCGATGGAAAACTGAAACTTTGTACAAAACTGGGCTAGCACTCACCGTCTTAGGTAGCGGATTTATTGAGTGAATACTGTGCTTCGGCTTTTTTCATGAATACTTGGATCCTGGTCCTTGGAGCAGCTGAAAGAAACCGCTCGGGCCACAATGAAATGAAAGATCGTGTGAGGTTTGCAAGGCGGAGTGGCCGATAGTTTTAACACGGAAACTGCGGCAACGCAAACCCGAACCAACTGTGCTGGGAGGCAAGCTGTTGTCAGGCTTTGTGGTCGCTCTTTTGGTGCTTGACCTGATTATTTTGAATCCTGAACCCTTGCTGAGTTATCAGATCAAAAAGCCAACAGACACTATGGGGTTTTCTAGTTACAGAATCATATCATCTGCAAACAGAATTAATTTCTTCTTATTTTCCTTTTTGGATCCACTTATTTATTTTCCTTGGCTGGTTGCTCTAACCAAGACTTCTAGTATTATGTTGAGTTTCTTATATATTCTGGTTATTGATCCCTTTTCAGATAGGTAGTTTGCAAGTACTTTCTCTCATTCGAGGTTTTCCCATTACTTTGTTGTTTGTTTCCTTTGCTGTGCAGGAGCTTTTTAACATTATGTGATTCTATTTGTCCATTTATGCTTCGGTTGCCCATGTTTGTTGGGTATTACTCAGGAAATTTTTTTTTGCAGTAGTTTCATAGTTTGGTGTATTAGATTTAATGCATTAAGTCGTTTTAATTTTATTTCTGTATATGACAACACATAGGGGTCTCATCTCATTCTTTTGCATATGGATATTGTTTTCTCAGCGCCATTTATTGAAGAAACTGCCTTTTCCCCAGGGTATGTTCTTGACACACTTGTCGAAAATGAGTTCACTTTAGATGTCTGCATTTTTTTTCTAGGTTCTCTATTCTGTTCCATTGGTCTGTGTGTCTATTTCTATGCCAGTACCATACTGTTTTGGTTACTATGGCTCTGTAGTATAATTTGAAGAAAGATAATGTGAGTCCTCCAGTTTTGTTTATTTTGCTCAATAGCATTGTTTCTTCTATTTTGTTGCTCCATATAAATTTTAGGATTTGTTTCCATTTATGTGAAGAATGTTATTGGTATTTTGTTAGAGATTGCATTGAATATGTAGATTTCTTTGGGTAGTATGGATATTTTTAACAATATTGATTCTTCAAATCCATGATCATAGAATATCTTTTCATTTCTGTTGTCCTCCTCAATTTCCTACATCAGTGTCCTACAGTTTTCATTACAAAGATATTTTAATTTTTGGTTAATTCCTAGATATTTAATTTTATGTGTGGCTACTGTAAGTGGGGTTATATTTTTTATTTCTTTTTCAGCTTATTGTTTGTTGGCATATACAGCTGCTACTGATTTGTTTATGCTGATTTTGTATCCTGAAATTTTAGTGAATTTACCACTTCTGGTAATTTTTTTGTTGAGTCCTTTTAGGTTTTTCTAAATTTAAAAAAAAAATCATCTGCAAACAAAGATGATTTGACTTTTTCCTTTTCAATTTGGATATCCTTTATTTCTTTCTCATGTCTAGTGTCTAATTGTTTTGGCTAGCACTTTCAGTACTATGTTGAATAATAGTAGTAAAAGTGGGTGTCCTTGTAGTTTTCCATATCTTAGAGGCAAGCCTTAAACTTTTTTTCCATTCATGACACTAGCTGTGGGTCTGTCATATATGGCCTTTATTACATTGAGATATAGTCCTTCTATACCCAGTTTTTTTATGCTTTCTGTCACAAAGGGATGTTGAATTTTATTAAATGCTATATTCAGTATCCATTTAAATTATCATATGGTTTTTGTTCTTCATTCTCTTGATGTGATGTATCACATTGATTGATTTGCATATGTGAAACCTTCCTTGCATCCCAGGGATAAATCCTACTTCTTCATGATAAATGAACTTTTAAACATATTATTGAATTTGGTTTCTAGTATTCTGTTCAAGATTTTTACAACAATATTAATTAGAGATATTGGCCTATCTTTCTTTTTTTGTTTGTCTTTGTATAGTTTTGGTTTCAGATTAATAGTGGCCTCATGGAATTAGTTTGGAAGTATCCCTTTCTCCTGTATTTTTTGAAACAGCTTGAGTAGGGTCAGTATTAGTTCTTCTTTGCTTGGCAGAATTCATCAGTGAAATCATTGGGCCCCACGTTTTTCTTTACAGACAGATTTTTTGTTATGGTTTCTATCTCATTACTTGTTATTGGTCTATCCAGGTTTTGAATTTTTTTTCTGGTTCAATCTTGGTGGGTTGTATTTATCTAGGAATTTTTCCACTTTCTTCAGATATTCCAATTTATTGGCATATTTTTGCACATAGTGGCCACTAATGATTCATTAAATTTCTGCAGTGGCAGTTGAAATGTATCCTTTTTCATCTCTGATTTTATTTGTTTGAATCTTTCCTCTTTTTCTTACTTAGTTTAAAGTTTTTTAAATTTTGTTTAACTTTTCAAAAAAAACTCTTTTTGTTTCATTGATGTTTTCTATTTTTAAATTTCAAATTCATTAATTTTTTCTCTAATCTTTGTTTATTTTCTTCTACTTATTTTAGCTTTGATTTGCTCCTGCTTTTCTAGTTCTTTAAGACACATCATTAGTATTTTTATTTGAAAATTTTCTTCTTTTTTTTCCTATAGGCACTTATAGCTATACACTTATCTTTTAGTACTGCTTTGCCGTATCTCACAGGTTTTAGTATGTGGTGTTTCCACTATAATTTTTTTCAAGAAATATTTCAATTGTTTTCTTAAGTTTTTTCATTGATCTGCTAGTCATTCAGGAGCATATTGTTTAATTTTCATGTGTTTGTTGACTTTCCAAAATTACTCTTGTAATTGATTTTTAGTTTTATTCTACTGTGGTCAGCAAAGATCAGAGATACTTGATGCTATTGTAATTTGTTTTCATGTTTTAAGACTTGTTCCATAACTTAACATATGGTCTGTCTTTGAGGAAAATCTATGTGCTCAGAAAGAAAAAAAAAAAAAACGTGTACTCTGCATCTGTTGCTTTAAAAGCTCTTTAAATATTTATTTGATCCATTTGGTCAACAGATTAACTCTGATGTTTCTTGCTGATTTTCTCTCTGAAATATGCGTCCAGTGCTAAAAGTCGGGTGTTGAAGTCTCCCGCTATTGTTGTATTGGAATCTATATCTTTCTTTAACTTTAATAATATTTGCTTCATATGTCTGGTTGCTGTAGTGTTGGGTGCATTATATATTTTAAATTGCTATATCCTCTTGCTGAATTGACTCCTTTATCATCAGTGATGTTTTTGTCTATTCTTATAGTTTCTGTCTTGAAATCTATTTTCTCTGATATAAATATAGATACTCCTGTTCTTTTCTGCTTTCCTTTGGCATGAAATAGCTTTTGCAATGTCCTTATTTTTAGTGTATGTGTGCCTTTGTAGATCAAGTGTGTTTCTTGTAGGCAACAGATTAATGAATTTTGCATTTTTATCCAATCAGCATTCTATGTCTTTGTTGATTGGAGAGTTTAGACAATTACATTCAATGTTATTATTGACAAGTAAGAACGTACTCTTGACATTTTTTTCTTTGTTTTCTGGTTGTTTTGTGGTCTTGCCTTCCTTCTTTTTATTTTTTACTTCCTTTAGTGAAGGTGACTTTTTTCTGGTGATATGATTTAGTTTCTTTCTTTTTATTATTTCTGTATTTCTTGTAGGTTTTCTGGTGTTAGGGTGCCTTGAAGTTTATAAATACTATCTTAACACCCATTATCTTAACCTGGTAACAACTGAACACTGTTTGCATATATAAACCAACAAACGACTACAAAGAAAACTAACAAAAATGCTACAGCTTAAAATCATTTTTCTGCTTTTCATCTTTTCGTTGTTGCTATTTGTATCTTATTGTACTATGTTTTCAAAAGTTGTCATAGTTATTATTTTTGATTGGTTAATTATTTAGTCTTTCTACTTTGGACAGAAGTAGTTTACACACCACAGTTACAGTGTTATAATGTCCTGTGATTTTCTGTGTACTTACTATTACTAGTGAATTTTGTATTTTCAGGTAATTACTTATTGCTCATTAATGTCTTGTTCTTTCTAATTAAAGTACTCATATTACAAGTAGGCCAGGTCTGGTGTTTACTAAATATCTTGGCTTTCGTTTGTCTGAAAAAGTATTTACGTCACCTTCAGGTTTGAAGAATAGTTTTGCCAGATGTACTATTTTAGGGTCTCTTTTTCTTCTTTAGCACTTTAAATATGTCATCCCACTTTCTTCTGCTAGATATTTTGGAGCTACGTTGGATGCTATTTGTTTCTTTTTTTTTCTTGATGCCTTTATGATTTTTTCTTTATTCTTGGTCTTTGGAAATTTGATTATTAAATGTCTTGAGGTAGTCTTTTGGATAAATTGGCTTAATGTTGTATAATCTTCTTGTACTTTGATATTAATATTTTTCTCAAGGTTTTGGAAGTTCTGTGTTCTTATCTCTTGAAATACACTTTCTACACCTATCTCTTTCTCTACCTCCCCTTCAAAGCCAATAACTCTTAAGTTTACCCTTTTGAGGCTATTTTCTACATTCTGTATGTGTGCTTCATTGCTTCATTTTTTTTTCTTTTATCTCCTCTGGCTGTGTATTTTCAAATAGCTTTTCTTTCAGCTAATGGTTTCTTCCTTCTGCTTGATCACTTCTGTTATTAAGAGACTCTGATGTATTTTTATTATGCCAATTTCATTTTTCAGCTCCAGAATTTCTGCTTGATTCTCTTTAATTATTTTAATCTTTGTTAAATTTATCAAATAGAATTATATGTTCTTTTGTTGCCTGGAATTTCTTTGCATTTTCTCAAAACAACATCAGACTAGCATCGGACCTCTTGGCAGAGACCCTACAAACCAGAAGAGAGTGGGGGCCAATATTCAACGTTCTTAAAGAAAATAATTTTCAACCCAGAATTTCACATACAGCCAAATTAAGCTTGGTAAGTGAAGGATAAATAAAATTCTTTACAGACAAGTGCATGCTGAGACATTTTGTCACCACCAAACTTTGTTTTGTAGATTCTTTGTATTCTTTTTCAGTCCCTGTTTCATTTAGTTCTGATCTGATTTGGTTATTTCTCATCTCTACTAATTTGAGGTTTGGTTTCTTCTCACTTTTCTAGTTATTTGAGGTGTGTCATTAGATTATTAATTTGTAATCGTTCTACTTTTTTGATGTAGCCATTTAATACTATAAACTTTCCTTTTAACACTGCATCTGCTTCATCCCTCAGGTTTCGATATGTTGTGTTTTCATTTATATATATATATATATTTACTTTTCTTCTTAATTTATTGAATGACTCAATGATAATTCAGGAGCATGTTGTTTAGTTTTCATGTATTTGTATATTTTTTCAAAGTTTCTCTTGGTACTAACTTCTGGCTTTATTCAACTTTGATCTGAGAAGATACTTGATTGATTTCATTTTTGTAAAACTTTGTTGACGCTTTTTTGTGCCCTTGCTTATGGTCTATCTTGGAGAATGTTCCAAGAATGGGTCTTTATAAATGGCCAATAACTCAATAAAAAATAAGCATAGGACATGAAAAGATGGCCTACAAAAATAAAATATAAACATCCCAATAACATGTATAAAAGTGTTACTTATAAGTAAGAACAAGTTAAAATAAGAGCAAAATGCAATTTTACAAAGTATCATTTTAATAAAAATCTTAAGCTTACAACAGAGACCACTGGAAATGCTGTGGAGATGTAGGGACTCTGATACATTACTGGTGGGCATATAAATTAGCATAACCCTGAAAAAGGGCAATTTGTCACCATACATTCAAATTTCACATGCCTTTTGTGTGTGTGTGTGTGTGTGTGTGTGTGTGTGTGTGTGTGTGTGTCCAGCAAAACTACTTCTGAGATTTGTCCTACAGATATATTAACAGGCAAAATAATCACAGGGAAAACTTAATAGTTAAAATGCTATCAGAAGAGGTCAGAAACAATTCAAATAACCACCAATAGCCTACTGGCTTAATATTATGGTACACAAAGTCAATGGAATGCAATGCAGTTATAAATAAGAATGAGAAAGCTGTATGTTAACATAAAAAATTAAAGTGCATAACAACGTGCATAATTTGATAGTTTTATATTATAAATATAAGGGACCTAGGAATGTGTATTTACATATGCCTGTATTTGTAAATCAAATTTCAGGAAGAATATACAAAAATCTAATTTGTGTGATTCTATTAATGAGGGTTCTGCAGAGAAACAGAACCAATAGGCTGTAGATATCATATGTATGTATGTATTATTTATATCTATATAGTATATGTGATTTAATATATATAATTGATGTTTATGATTCCTATATAAAATATATGATTTATATATATATATGTATGTATGTATGTATATGTATGTATATACATATATATATGTATGTATATATATATATATATACACACACACACAGATAAATTATTATGAGGAATTGGTACACCTGATTATGGAGGCTAAAAATTCCCATGAGCTGCCCTCTGCAACCTGGGGACACAGTCTGAAGTCCTTAGAACTAGGGAAGCTAATGATGTAAATCTCAGTTCAAAGTCAGAAAAAGATGAGATGTCCCAGCTCAAGTGGTAAGGCAGAAAACAAATGGACAATTTTCTTTTTCCTTTGCCCTTTGTACTATTTAATTTGAAAATTTATTGGATGATGTCCAACCACATTTGGGAGAAATCATTACTGAATTCATCCATTTAAATGTTGATCTCATCCAAAAACACCCTCACAAGCAAAGTCAGAAACACACCCTGGGACCCACTCAAGTTAATACGTAAAACTATCACAAGTCTGTTCTTGTCATCTTGGCACCCCTACCCATATTCCTAAACCAGAATCTCCAAATAAATGTCATAATTCTTCCTAATATGAAACAACCATCTTGTGTACAATGAAAAACGTGCTAACTCATTCCCCAGAAAGGAAAGGAAGTCATTTCATACTTAAACCCTGTGATATAAAATTAATACATCTTAATAATAAATGATGAGAGAATAAGAGAATGGAAGGAAATAAGAAAACATAGATACACACACACAAATGTATTCATAGTAAAATAAGGAGGAAAGATTCATTACAATTAAAGTTCCTTTTGCAGTAACTGGCTGTGTGGTTATTGTTGGTATTTATAACTATGTTTTAACTACCCATTCTGTATTTGCTTTGCCTTCAGCAAATATTTCAGATGATTATGGTTATGTGTCTCATGAACCAAATTTTAATTCCTGTAGGATCTAAGTAATTAGTAGTCCTGCCTTCATTGGGTAGTTGTGGTTTTCACTGAGTTTAATCATAAGGCATTGTAATACCTACAGTTGCCCTAAGATATCTCCTACATTTCAGTCATATATATATATATATATATGTATTTTACTTCTATTGTAAAGTAGTAGTCAAATATCTCCTTGGAAGTCAGGATCAATCCCTCCAGCCAACACTGAAATTTCCTTATTTGCCTGTTAATTCAGAAGCACGAAGCACCCAAAGTGGCCAGTTGACAGTCTTAATTGCCAATTCAATGGAATCACTGTCATGTCTCCTAGCGGAAGCATTCTCTCCTCTTGGAATTACATTTGTAGGCCAGTAGAGCATGAAGTCACAAAAACAGGAAGCAAAAATTTTTAGCTAGTGAGTTATTAGGGGCAATAGTGAGTGGTACCACTCTTATTCATACCCCTTCATTTCTGGACTCATGAATCCTGACTATTGAAGAAACAACACAGTATACTAGACACTGACTCAGAACACATGCAGCCTTCTGGAGAAGCTTGCCTTAGCCCTGCAAAGTGTTTACATCTAGCACGCAATGTAACTGAGTCCTCAAAACATCACTTACTGGTCTATCAAGACAGCTGATTCAGGATGGTGTAGAACATGGTGACACCAGTGAATTCCATGAGTATGGGCCCACTGCTGCACATCTTTTGCTGTGAGGTGAGTTCCCTGATAAAATGTAATACTCTGTAGGATATCATGACAGTGAATAATGCATTCTATAAGTTCACAGATTGTAGTTTTGATAAAAGCATTGCATGCAAGGAAGTCAAATATATATCTATAGTAACTGTCTAATTTAATAAGAATAAAGTACTGGTTCTTCCATGAAGAAAGGTGTGCAATGTAATCAAACTGACACCAATATCTGCCTGATTCCCTAGAAAATGTCACATTTGGGGCTTAATTTGGTTTCTGCCACCAACAGATTGGTCAATTCATGATGGCTATAGCCAGATTCACCTTGGTGAGTGGGAATTTATAGCTCTGAGCACATGTATAACCCCCATATGTGCCACTGTGGATTCTTTGTTTATGAGCCCATAGGATGATGACAGAGGTGGCTGAAGAAAGAGGTTAACTAGTTTCCAATGAACAGGTCATACTATCTACTCAATTTTCAAATTTTCATTTGCTTAGATGACTTTTTTGGTGAGCATTCACATAGGATGTAAATATCTTCACCTTCTTTGCTCACTCAGAGAGGTCTATCCATATACCTTTTCCCCAGATTTCTTTGTCACCATTTTTCCAATCATGTTCCTTCCAAGCCCTTGACCAAACCATTGGCCAAAATTTATAAATCAGTATACAATTGCACATCTGTCTAGTCTCTCCTTCCAAACAAAGTGAACATCCAGGTGCACTGCTCCAAATTCTTTCCATAGAAAGAATTCCTCTTTTACCACTGTCCTTCAGGCATGTCCCAGAAATGGTCTGTCATATATTGTAGCTATCAACTTCCTTGTGGTGTGTGCATATCGATCAGAGCTATCTGTACAAAAGGCCCTAGATTTTTCCTCTTTTGTCAAATGACAGGTAAATCCTTATAAAGCAATAGGTGCAGAATGGGAGAGAGACAACTGTGTAGCAGGATAGGGGACAATGGGAATCTGGGTCACTTCTTTATATAACTTAATTATGCCTTAAGGGCATGCTTGGGTCTGTTCATGTATACAGCACTTCCATTTGATGATGGAGTGTTGCTGCATACACTCAACTTTATATCTTGGTGGATTATGTAACACTGTTTGTGATTGTAGCTCAGATCCCTTGGTAACATGGTGGTTCATGGTTAAGCATTCAATTTCTACTAACGCCCAGTAGCAGGCCAACAACTGTTGCTCTAAAGGAGGGTAGTTATCATAAGATGATAGCAGGGCATGGCTTCAAAATCCTAAAGTCCTGTGCTATAATTCATCTATAGAGGTCTTCCAAAGATTCAATACAGCACCTATATTGGCTAATGACACTGTGCAAGCAACATTATATCTGCCTGTAATTATGACCCCAGTGGCAGAACAGCTGGCACAACAGGCTTAATCTGTTGTAGAACCTTCTCTTAATCTGGGCCTCACTTTAAACTAGGAGCTTTTAGGTTACTCCATACATTGGTCAGTAAATGTGGCATATATTGCCTTAAGAATTCAAAAAAAAAAAAAAGCCAACCAGGTATTGTATCTCTTCCTGGTTATAGAAAGGGCCAGATGCAATAACTTCTCCCTCTCTTTAGAAGGAATATCTCCATATGTTCAACATTACTGCACTTCCAGAAATTTCACTGAGGTAGAACGTCTCTGAATTTCAGTCAGATTTATTTTTCACACTCTGACACGCAATTGTCTTACCAATAAGTCTAGAGTAGTTGCTACTTCTTATTCACTAAGTCTGATCAGCAAAATGTCTATGTGACATACCAGTGTGATATTTTGGAGAGGCAAAAGAAAATAAAGATCTTAGAAAACTAAAGAATAACATTAGAATAGAAAATTGACAAACACCTGAGACAAGACAATGAAGCTGTTTTGCTTACCTTGTAACCTGACAGCAGACGGGTTTTGGTGGGCTTTATGGATCAATGTAGAGAAAAGGCATTTGCCAGATCAATAGCTGCTAACCCAGTACCAGAGATGTGTTAATTTTCTCAAGTAATAAAACTACTTCTGGTATAGTAGTTGCAGTTAGTGTCATTAGTTGGCTATGCTTACGACAGTCCACTGTTATTCTCCAAGATCCACATGTATCCTTCACAAATTAAACAGGAATGTCATATGGGGATGTGGTGAGAATCACTCAACCCCATATTTTTCAATTAATCAGTGGTGGTACTAATTGCTAAAATCTCTCTAAGAATGAAATATTGCATTTTGTTTATAATTAACTCAGATAGGGGTAGATCTAATGGCTTCTCCTTGGCTTGTTTCACTAAAATAGCCATCATTCTACAAGTCACAGGACAAGTGTAGAGGTTCTTCCAGCTCCTACATGTGTCTACTTCAATTATGCATTTCAGAAATTAGAAAAAAGGGAGAGATAGCATGGGGAGAAATGCCAGATACAGGTGATGGGGAGGAATGCAGCAAATCACACTGCCATGTATGTACCTATGCAACAGTCTTGCATGTTCTTCACGTGTACCCCAAAACCTAAAATGCAATTAAAAAAAAAGAACTCTGTGATGGAGTCAGACACACACTTGTATCATCATGAGACAAATCTGAGCTGAAACTCCATGTATCACCTGACCTCCATAAATGTCCAACTTTAACTAGTAAATTACAGTGATGTTTTGGGTCTCCCGTAATTAGTGTCAGTTCATAACTATAATTCAGTAGTTACTCAAAAGTCTTGATTATTTTATTTTCTTCAATGTACAACCACCCTGGCAAAAGTTAGTAAGCCATTTTTAGGAAGACGGGGAGAAAGATTAACAGTATAAACTTTCAGTGATGGGAAAACAGGAAAAACGGCCAATAGGAGACAGGACTAAACTACAGTTCTAACTTGGACAAACAGAGCGGAGTGTGGGGACTCACATCATAAACTTTTCTCTAAGAACTAATGCAGGAATATACCAGGATAGCCAAAAGAACCCACAGACCCTTTGAAGGAAGTGGATTTCTCCTGCAGAATGTGGGAAACACCCCAAATACTGTAAGTGCCCAAACTGTGAAGGTGAGAAAAAGAGATAATCCACCCCTGAACACACATCCTCACTAGGGAACTGAATGTCCAAATCATGGGAGAAGGATTTCACTTTATCTAAAGCTGATTGAAGTACAGAAGTAGAGGAAGAAGCAGCAAAAGCCAAGTGAAATTTCTGGGTCCCCAAGGAAGTCAATTCTTACTTTTCATACAGGCATCCTTGGGGAGGGCTGCCAGAGAAACTGGGGAAAGGCTACAGAGAGAAGAAAACCTACAGCCAGACTTTGTAACAATTTAAACCAAACATGAAGTTTCTTGGCCAGAAATCATGTAAGGGAATTAATCCAGTGTGCAGACTTAACAGGCAGGGTGGTGTAAAAGCGTTGCTTGTTTTCTTAGCTGGGAGTCTGGTAACCTGGAGCAAGTTATCAGCCCTGCTCACCCACCGCCTGTTAACACTTGGTGCTGCTGAGGGGAGCAGAGTGGGAGTGAGACCAGCCTTTTAGGTTGCATGGCAGCTTGGTGAGGACTGTAATTGCTGGTTTCCTTTCACTTTCCTGACAACCTGCATGACACAGCAGATGCAGCCAACCTCCTGAGAACATTTAATTCCATTGACCTGGGAACCACAAACCTATCTCCTACAGCAGTGGCAGCAAACCCCACCAAAGAGTCTGAACACAGACATGCCTAACACTGCCCCCATTTGATGGTCCTTCCCTACCTATCATGACAGATAAAGACAAATATTATTTCCTCTTGGAGGATATAGGGACCTACCCATCGCCTGATTCTCCCCTATACTACCATAGCTGATGTGCTCTTGAAAGCACCACCTGCTGACAGTAGACCAACCAGCACAAAACTACCACACTAAACAACTACAACTAAGGACCCTCACAGAGTCCATTTCACTCCCCTGCCACCTTGACCAAAACAAGGGCTGGTATCCATGGCTGAGAGACCTGAAGATGGTTCACGTCACAGGACTCTGTGCAGACCGCCCCCAGTATCAGCCCAGAGCCCGGTAGCCCTTCTGGGTGGCTAAATTCAGAAGAGAAATAACAATCACTACAGTTTGGATCTCAGAAAGCTACATCCTTTAAAAAAAGAGAAAGAATACTACATAAAGGAAGTACCTCATGGGACAAAATAATCTAAAGAGCAGTTTTGAGCCCCAGATCTTCCGTCTGAAATAACCTAACCAAATGAGAATGGACCAGAAAAACAATTCTAATAATATGACAAAACAAGGTTTTTTAACACCCCCAAAAGATCACACTAGCTTGCTAACAATGGATCCAAACCAAGAAGAAATTCCTGAATTACCAGAAAAAAAAAATCAGAAGGTTGATTATTAAGCTAATCAAGAAGGCACCAGCGAAAGGTGAAGTCCAATATAATGAAATTTTTAAAAAGATACAAGATATGAGAGAAATTGTCAGCAAAATAGATAGCATAAATTAATCACATCAGAAAATAAACAGACAAATAAATGCAGAATGCATGCAATGTCTCAGCAATAGAATTGCAAAAGCGGAAGAAAAAAATCTCAGAGCTTGAAGGCAATGTTTTTCAAATAATTCAATCCAACAAAGATGAAGAAAAATAAATAAAGGACACACACACATAAAATGCAGAATGTATGGAATGTCTCCACGATAGTATCAAAGAAGCAGAAGAAAGAACATCAGAGCTTGAAGACAAGGTTTTTCAAATAATCCAATCAAACAAAGACAAATAAAAAAATAAAAACTAAACAAAGCCCCCAACAGGTTTGGGATTATGCCAAACAAACAAACTAAAAATAACTGGCATCCCTGAGGAAGAAGAGTAATCTAAAAGCGTGTCTGCTGCCTTAAAGAGACTCACTTAACACATTAGAACTCCCACAAAGTTAAAGCAAAGAGGAAAAAAAAAAAAAGAACATTCCATACTAATGGACACCAAAAAATGAGCAGGAGTAGCTATTTCCATATCAGACAAAACAAACTTCAAAGCAACAGCAGTTAAAAAAGACAAAGAGAGACATTATGTAGTGATAAAAGGCCTTGTCCAACAGGAAAATATCACAATCTTAATATATATGCACCTGACAGGGGAGCGCCCAAATTTATACAACAATTACTACTAGATGTACGAAATGAGATAGGCAGCATTACAATAATAGTGGGGGAATTTAACAATTCACGGACAGCACTAGAAAGGTCATCAGGACACAAAGTCAACAAAGAAACAATGGATTTCAACTATACCCTAAAACAAATTGACTTAACAGATATTTACAAAACATTCTGCTCCACAAGTGCAAAAGATACATTCTATTCATTGGTGCATAAAACTTTCTCCAAGATAAAACATATAGTGGCTGGCAAAACACGTCTCTGTACATTTAAGAAGAGTGAATTTATATCAAGTACTCTCTCAGAACACAGTGGAATAAAATTGAAAATCAACTTCAAAAGGAACCTTCAAAACTATTCATATACACTGAAATTAATAACCTGCTCTTGAATGATCATTGTGACAACAATGAAATCAAGATAAAAATTAAATAATTCTTTAAACTCAACAATAACAGCGACATAACCCATAAAAACCTCTGAAATACAGCAAAGGCGATGTTAAGAAGAAAATTCATAGCTATAAGTGCCTACATCAAAAAGTCTGAAAAGGCACAAATGGACAATTTAAGGTCACACCTCAAAGAACTAGAGAAACAAGATAAAATCAACTCAAACCTAGCAGAAAGAAAAGAAAAAAAAGGGGCTAGGGGAGGAATACCAGGGGATGAGGGGATTGAGGAGGGATAGCATTAGGAGAAATACCTAATATAAATGATGGGCAATGGATGCAGCAAATCGCCACCATGGCAGGTGTATACCTATGAAACAAACCTGCACAATCTGAACATGTACTCCAGAAATGAAAGTATAATAAATAAATTTTAAAAGAAAAGAAAGGAAAAGCAATAACCAAGATCAGAGCAGAACTAAATAAAATTGAAGAAAAAACAATACAAAAGATAAATGAATCAAAAATTTGGTTCTTTGAACAGATAAATAAAACTGACAGACCATTGGCAAGGTTAACCAGAAAAAGAATAGAAAAGATTCAAATAAGTTCAATTAGAAGCCAAATGGGAGATATGACAACTGATACCACAGAAATACAAAAGATTATTGAAGGATGCTATGGACACTTTTATGTGCATAAACTAGTAAACCTAGAGGAGATGGATAAATTCCTGAAAAGATACAACTCTCCTAGCTTAAATCAGAAGAAAATAGAAATCCTGATCAGACCAATAACTAGCAGGGAGATTGAAATGATAATTTAAAAAGTTACCAACAGAAAGTTGAAATCCAGACAGATTCACAGCTGAAACCTATCAGACATTGAAAGAATTAGGACCAATCCTATTGACACAAGATATTCCACAAGATAAAGATGGAATCCTGCCTAAATTATTCTATAAAGTCAGTATCATCTAAATACCAAAGCCAGAAAAAAAAACATAACAAGAAAATAAAATTACAGACAAATACCCTTGATTAACATAGATGCAAAAATCCTTAACAAAATACTGGCTAACCAAATTCAACAGCATATCAAAAGATAATCCACCATAAGCAAATGGGCTTCATACCAGGCATTCAGGGATGGTTTGACATATGGAAGTCAATAAATGTTATGCACCACATAAACAGAATTAAAAATCACATAATCATTTCAATAGATGCACAAAAAGCATTTGACAAAATTCAATATTCCTTTATGATTACAATTCTCAGCAAAATTGGCATACAAGGGACATTTCTCAATGTAATAAAAGCCATCTATTACAAACCCAAAAACAACATAATGCTGAATATGAAAAAACTGAAAGCATTTTATCTGAGATCTAAAGAAATCTTTAGATCTTCTTCTCTGAAAGAAGACAAAGCTGTCCACACTCACCACGTCTATTAAACATAGTATTGGAAGTCCTAGCAGGATCAATCAGACAAGAGAACAAGACAAGAGGCAACTAAATCAGCAAAGAGAAAGCCAAATTGTCATTTTTTCCAGATGGTATGATTGTACACTGTGAAAACCCTAAGGAGTCTTTCAAAAATCTCCTAGAACTAATAAAGGAATTAAGCTGTTTTGGTATACAAAATTATGTACACAAACCAGTAGAACTGCTATTGACCAACAGCAACCAATCTGAAAATCAAATCAAGAACTCAACCTCTTTTACAATAGCTGCAAATAAATAATAAATAAAATACTTAGAAATACACCTGACCAAGCAGGTGAAAGACCTTTAAAAAAAAAAAAAACTACAAAACATTGCTTATAGAAATCATAGATGACAGAAACAAATGGAAACACATGCCATGCTCATGCATAAATAGAACCAATATTGTGAAAATGACCATACTGTCAAAAGTGATCTATAAATTCAATGCAATTTCAATCAATATACCACCATTATTCTTCACAGAACTAGAAAAAACAATCCTAAAATTCACATGAAACCAAAAAAGAGCCTGCATAGCCAACGCAAGACTAAGCAAAAAGAACAAATCTGGTGGCATCACAATACCTGATTTCACACTATACTATAAGGCCATAGTCGCTAAAACTGCCTAACACTGGGATAAAAATCGGCACATAGACCAATGGAATAAAATAGGAAACCCAGAAGTAAACCCAAATATTTACAGCCAACAGATATTTGACAAAGCAAACAAAAACATAAAGTGGTAAAAGAACACCTTATTCAACAAATGGTGCTTGAATAATTTGCAAACCACATGGAAGAGGATAAAATTAGATCTTCATCTCTCACCTTATTCAGAAAACCAACTCACAATGAAATAAGAACTTAAATGTGAGACCTGAAACTACATAAATTAGAGAAGATAACACTGGAAAAACCTTCCTAGACATTGGCTTAGGCCAAGACTTCATTACCAAGATCTCAAAAGCAAATGCTAAAAATAAAAATAAAATAAAATAAATAGCTGAGATTTAATTAAAGAACTTCTGCATAGCAAAAAAAAAAAGAAAGAAATAGAAAGAAAGAAAGAAAGAAAAAGAAAAAGAAAGAAAGAAAAAAGAAACAGTCAGCAAAGTAAACAGATGATCCACAGAGTCAGAGAAAATCTTTCAAATCTATATATTCCGCAAAGGACTAATATACAGAATGTACAACGAACTAAAACAAATTAGCAAGAAAAAAATTAGAATCCCATTAAAAAGTAGGCTAAGAGCATGAATAGACAATCCTCTAATGAAGATACACAAATGACCAACAAACATGTGAAAAAAATGCTATCACAAACGATCAGGGAAATGTAAATCAAAACCACAATGCAACACCACATTACTTTTTTAAGAATGGCAGCAATCAGTGTTGTCGCCGCTGCTGCCTCCAGCTTGCCCCGGTCCCAGTGCCTGCCGTCATGGCTCCTGGCCAGCTCGCCTTGTTCAGTGTCTCTGACAAAACAGGCCTTATGGAATTTGCAAGAAACCTGACCTCTCTCAGTTTGAATCTGGTCGCTTCTGGAGGGACTGCAAAAGCTCTCAGGGATGCTGGTCTGGCAGTCAGAGATGTCTCTGAGTTGACAGGATTTCCTGAAATGTTGGGGGCACGTGCGAAAACTTTGCATCCTGCAGTCCATGCTGGAATCCTGGCTTGCAGTATTCCAGAAGATAATGCTGACATGGCCAGACTTGATTTCAATCTTATAAGAGTTGTTGCCTGCAATCTCTATCCCCTTTGTGAAGACAGTGGCTTCTCCAGGTGTAACTGTTGAGGAGGCTGTGGAGCATATTGACATTGGTGGAATAACCTTACTGAGAGCTGCAGCCAAAAACCATGCTCGAGTGACAGTGATGTGTGAACCTGAGGACTATGTGGCAGTGTCCACAGAGATGCAGAGCTCCGAGAGCAAGGACACCTCCTTGGAGACTAGACGCCAGTTAGCCTTGAAGGCATTCAATCATACAGCACAATACGATGAAGCAATTTCAGATTATTTCAGGAAACAGTACAGCAAAGGCATATCTCAGATGCCCTTGCAGTATGGAATGAACCCTCATCAGAACCCTGGCCAGTTGTACACAATGCAGCCCAAGCTTCCCATCACAGTTCTAAATAGAGCCCCTGGATTTATAAACCTGTTTGATGCTTTGAACGCCTGGCAGCTGGTGAAGGAACTCAAAGAGGTATTAGGTATTCCAGCTGCTGCCTCTTTCAAACATGTCAGCCCAGCAGGTGCCGCTGTTGGAATTCCACTCAGTGAAGATGAGGCCAGAGTCTGCATGGTCTTTGATCTCTATAAAACCCTTACACCCATTTCAACGGCATACGCGAGACCAAGAAGGGCTGATAGGATGTCGTCATTTGGCGATTTTGTGGCATTGTCTGACGTTTGTGATGTACCAACTGCAAAAATTATTTCCAGAGATGTCTCTGACGGTATAATTGCCCCAGGATATGAAGAAGAAGCCTTGACAATACTTTCCAAAAAGAAAAATGGAAACTACTGTGTTCTTCAGATGGACCACCCTTACGAACCAGATGAAAATGAAGTTCGAACTCTAATAGGTCTTCATTTAAGCCAGAGGAGAAAAAATGGTGTCGTCGACAAGTCATTATTTAGCAATGTTGTCACCAAGAATAAAGATCTGCCAGAGTCTGCCCTCCGAGACCTCATCGTAGCCACCATTGCTGTCAAGTACACTCAGTCCAACTCCATGTGCTATGCCAAGAACGGGCAGGTTATAGGCATTGGAGCCGGACAGCAGTCTCGTTTACACTGCACCCACCTTGCAAGAGATAAGGCACACTACTGGTGGCTTAGACACCATCCACAAGTGCTCTCGATGAAGTTTAAAATGGGAGTGAAAAGAGCAGAAATCTCCAGTGCCATCGATCAATATGTGACTGGAACCATTGGCGAGGATGAAGATTTGATAAAGTGGAAGGCCCTGTTTGAGGAAGTCCCTGAATTACTCACTGAGGCAGAGAAGAAGGAATGGGTTGACAAACTGAGTGAAGTTTCTGTCAGCTCTGATGCCTTCTTCCCTTTCAGAGATAACGTAGACAGAGCTAAAAGGAATGGTGTGGCTTACATCATGGCTGCCTCCAGCTCTGCTGCTGACAAAGTTGTAATTGAGGCCTGCGATGAACTGGGAATCATCCTCGCTCATACGAACTTTCGGCTCTTCCACCACTAATTTTATCACACCCTGTTTTATGGTTTGCTTACGTGTAGGTGCACAGTCATACATGAAACTTGGAGAATAACTTTAAAAAAAAAATAAAACAGTACACCATTCTAACTGGCGTGAGATGGTATCTCAATGTAGCTTTGATTTGCATTTCTCTAATGACCAGTGATGATGAGCACTTTTTCATATGTTTGTTGGCCTCATATATGTCCTCTTTTTAAAGTGTCTGTTCATATCCTTTGCCCACTTTTGAAGGGGCTTGTTTGTTTTTTCTTGTAAATCTGTTTTAGTTCTTCATAGATTCCGGATATTAGCCCATTGTCAGATGGGTAGATTGCAAAAATTTTTTCCCATTCTGTTGGTTGCCAATTCATTCTACTGACAGTTTCTTTTGCTGTGCACAAGCTGTGGAGTTTGATTAGGTCCCATTTGTCTATTTTGGCTTTTGTTGCCAATGCTTTTGGTGTTTTCGTAATGAAGTCCTTGCCCATGCCTATGTCCTGAATGGTTTTGCCTAGATTTTCTTCTAGGGTTTTTATGGTGTTAGGTCTTATGTTTAAGTCTTTAATCCATCTGGAGTTAATTTTAGTGTAAAGTGTCAGGAAGGGGTCCAGTTTCTGCTTTCTGCAC
>CAUYQU010051652.1:0-28303 GCA_963574635.1 Cheracebus regulus | reverse complement strand
AAACCCATTCAAAAGTGGGCAAAGGATATGAACAGACACTTTTCAAAAAAAGACAAATATGTGGCCAACAAACATATGAAAAAATGCTCATCATCATTGGTCATTAGAGAAATGAAAATCAAAACCACATTGAGATACCATCTCACACCAGTTAGAATGGCGATCATTAAAAAATCTGGAGACAACAGATGCTGGAGAGGATGTGGGGTAAAAGGAACACTTTTACACTGTTGCTGGGAATGTAAATTCGTTCAACCATTGTGGAAGACAGTGTGGCGATTCCCCAAGGATCTAGAAATAGAAATTCCATTTGACCTAGCAATCTCATTATTGGGTATATACCCAAAGGATTATAAATTGTTCTATCATAAAGACACATGCACATGTATGTTCATTGAGGCACTGTTTATGATAGCAAAGACCTGGAACCAACCCAAATGCCCATCAATGATAGACTGGACAAAAAAATGTGGCATATATACACCATGGAATACTATGCAGCCATAAAAAATGATGAGTTTGTGTCCTTTGCAGAGACATGGATAAACCTAGACACCATCATTCTCAGCAAACTGACACAAGAACAGAAAAATGAACACTGCATGTTTTCACTCATAGGCAGGTGATGAACAATGAGAATACTTGGGCACAGGGAAGGGAACAACATTCACAGGCCTAGGTGGTGTGGGGGGGATGGAGGAGAGGGGAAGGGGGTGACAGCTGGGGGAGGGCGGGGAAGAGGGAGAGGGATAACACCAGGAGAAATGCCTGATGTAGGCAATGGGTGGGGGTGGAGGGATGGAGACAGCAAACCACTATGGCATGTATGTACTTATGAGACAATGCTACAGGATGCAGGATGTGCACATGTACTCCAGAGCCCAAATACAATAAAAAATAAAAATAGTGCAAGAGGCATCCCAAGGAGGACTGAAAATGGTGGCAAGAGGGAGATGGACTGCTTAATGACCTCTGGACTAGGGGAACAATACAGCAGTAGAGCAGTGGGTATCTTCCAACTCTCTATTCAGCAGCGGATTACCCAGGCCCAGAGTCTCACAACTCCTAACTTAGTAGTAGAAGATAATCTAGGTAGGCTCATTCCTCGTCTGCATCTAACTGGGGTCCATTTGACAATGCCAGGTGACCTCAAAGCACTGGCACCAGGAATCCTGCCACAACAAGCTCCATGCCTAAGAGTGCTCCTTATTTCTGCAAGGCTGAAAGACACTTAGAGACACTTCCCTGACCTAGCGACACCAGAAGGCCTGGCCTGGGAGGCTTTTTCTTCTCCTTCGGGTGGCACCAGCAGTGTTCAGTGGGAGATCCAGAAGCACCAGACAAACCAGGCAGACTAACAGCACCTCAAAGCCTCTAGAAATTAAATTGTCATTGAAACCACTGCCCACAAAAGTAGGTCAAGATCTGTGTGCTAACCCTAAACAGAGTGTTTATCTGTTAAAATACAAAATTTAAATAGAAACCCAGGGTCTTCTAAACAATAGCTAACATGCCCCAAATATGATCACAACTGGAATGAGAAAAGACAATCTAGTGACACCAACATTTAACTGAATCAGATGTTAGAATTATCTGACAAAGAATGTAAAGCATTTATTCTAAAAATGTTTCAGGCCAGGTGCAGTGGCTCACACCTGTAATCCCAGCACTTTGGGAGGCTGAGGTGGGCTGATCACAAGATCAGGAGATTGAGACCATGCTGGCCAATATGGTAAAACCCCATCTCTACTAAAAATACAAAAAAATAGCCAGGCGTAGTGTTGTGCGCCTTTAGTCTCAGCTACTCAGGAGGCAGAGGCAGGAGAATCGTTTGAACCTGGGAGGTCGAGGCTGCAGTGAGCCGAGATCACACCACTGCACTCCAGCCCAGGCAACAGAGCAAGACTCTGTCTCAAAAAAAAAAAAAAAAAAAAAAAAGTTTCAACAAGCAAATACAAATTCTCTATAAACTAATAAAAAAATGGAATGTCTCAGCAAATAAGTATAAGCTGAAAAAAGAACCAAATGGAAATTATAGAGCTGAAATATATAGTAATCAAAATAAAATACTCACTAGATGGGCTCAGAAGACAGACAGAAGATAGAATCAATGAAGTTGAAAACAAATCAATAGAATGTTTTCAATGTGAACCAAGAGAAAGTAGACCAGAAAAAAAAATGATGAACCAAGCCTCAGGGTCTTGTAGGACAACAACAAAAGATCCAACTTTCATATCATCAGAGTCACAGACGGAGATAAGAAAGAGAGTGGGGCTGAAACACTTTTGTGTTTGAAGAAATCATGCCTAAGAATTTCCCAACTCAGTGAAAGACAAGTCTACATTTTAAAAATCTGATCAAATCCCAAACAGAGCAAACTGAAAGATATTCATGCCAAAACACATCATAATTATAAAGATATAGAAAATATTCTTGAAACTATCCAGAGAGAAATGGTGCATTGCCTATAAGAGAGTATCAATTCAAACAACAAATTTCTCATTGAAACCAAGGAGGCCTGAAAGGAAGTGACATAACATTTTTCAAGTGCTGAAAAAAACCAAACTGTCAACTATAAATTCCTTCCACATATACATTTTCTGTATCATATTTGATGATTGAAACACTACATTTCAAAAGACCAATGGATTAAAACTGGCAAAATGGATGTATGGGGTAGGAGCATCATCACAGGTTGGTTTCCCTGGCAAGCTAATTCTGAAATGAAGTTCAAAGCCCTATTTTATTTGGGACTGCCTTGTTATCCACACCTGAGGAATGATGGGGAAGAAAACACAAATGGCCAAAGGGAGAAGTAGAGCTGCAGCACCATCCTTCAGGGAGCTCCAAAGCTAGAAAGATCCTTGAGAGTTTTCAAGATTTGTATTGCGATGCCCCGACCTTTACACTCCCACATTGATCAGCCATTGGATGTGACCTGCCCTGGAAAGAGGTGTGACCTTAGACAAGGGAGCTTTCTACAGCTCAGGCAATACCCGAAGGTTGTCTGTTGACAGCATTCCCAGAAGCTGGGCCACAAGTCTCTCCTTGAAGAACAGTTTGGCAAATCACAGTGTCCACCACATTATCACATGGTGGCTACAATAGCCAGTGCCTGAAGGAACCAATTGTTTTGTGGTCAGCAACATCATATACCTTCCGCAAACTATGCTGCTTGAATTTTTTTGGGAACAGAAAAGGGTGAAATTTTATGACATAATAATAAATTACTAACCCCCCAATTTTTCACTGAAGACCTCTTCATATACCTCTTGCTCCTTAGCCAAATTGTCAAGTAAGATATTAAGAGTAACCTAGAACTCCTTATGTCTTCGCAATGTTAAATGTTCCATTTGTAAACCAAAATGGAATTATTATTTCTGTGTCCAGTAACTTTATCAAACAAACCTTTACTTGTACATACACTACCCACTATTATTAAATACCTGTCTCTAGACAGGCAAAGGACTCCAAGATCAGAAAACCATGTATGATTGATTTCTTACTTCTCAAATCAAAAACAGTCCTATTTTGAAAGCAAACAAGTATGTCTAACTGGTTACTCTCTAGAGAAATATAATTCATTTTTGCAAAATATGTCAAGCCACAAAGAAACTGAAAAGCAAATCAGCTGAGAAAAATACAAGTAGACATACTGCAACATTGTTTAGCTCACAACTGTAATAAGGAAAATAGATATATAGCTAAGCAGCCTCAATGCATCAATCATGCCATCTCAACAATTCCAGTCCATTTAACAATCTTATTTATTTTTTGTAAATTAACAAATTGGCATGCTGTTGTTTAGAAAAGAAAAAGAATAGAAACAGCCAGCAAATATACTACAGTCAAGTCCTACAAGTTTTGATTTGAAGAGTTGAAAAGGCCAGTGTTGTACTTATTGACATAAAGGGGATTTCTCTCTTGGGATGTCAAGAAATGAGGTATCCTGAGAGAAGAAGCTCAACTTCCTTTTACCTGCAGTGAAATCATTGGTCTTATCTATCTTCTTATCAATTCGTGTACAATAAATTTGAGACCCCTACCTACACTATAGGCTGTAGGTAAAAACACTTTGAAATCTCCAAATTGGTTTTGTTTTTTATGAATATAATTGGCATAATAACAGGTTTCGGCAAAAGGAAAGGGAATGGGGAGTATGATCTACTAACAAAAATAGCATCTGGACTTTTGTTTTTGTTGTTGTTTTTTTTTATACTTAATGTGCCTTTGATCCTTACAATGTAGCCCAGGGTTTTCCAGCAGCTGGAAATCTTTGAAATTAAACAGTGCATGTAATTCAAACAACAGTTAAATCTTAGATCTAAGATACAAAATGCATAGATTTACCATTTCTGTTTAGTGGCATCATATACTTATGATGCAAACCTAATTAAGTACAATGTAATTTTAGGTGACAGTCTCAAAGTCTTGCTAAAAATTATCCCAGGCACGTGTGTAGCAAACACAGACACACACGCGTATAAATAACCACTGTAATTAAGAACGGTTCCTCTGTGCACTCCTCCTTATACACGCTTTAATGCTGTTGGCCACAGTGGGATCCGATTTGTGTTTGAAGTACTGCACAAGGAAGGTGGTCTGTGAAAAAAGGGAAGGAAGGAGGCAAAACAGGAAGATGGAAAAAGAGAATAGGCATGAAGGAAAGTGACAGGAGGCAGGAGGAGAGCCTATTCCTTCCCCAACACACTCTTGTAGCTTAGAAAGGTCCAGGCCCCCTCACGAAACACCAGAGCTTCCCAAAAGTTCCTGGCAGAGCCTTGGTGATGCAGAGGCTTGAGTGCGCCCCCCTTGGTGCCATAGCCACCAGGGCACGCAGGACCTCCTTGGAACCGCAGCCCAGCAAACTCTTGGGTAGTTTAGGCTCCCTCCCGCACCTGCCGCCTGCAGTCAATCACTGGGCACCGTGCGCCCATGGGTCACCCACTCCAGGGCTTCCGAGCCCTGAATCCTTCTGCCACTCTCCACCCTCCCTTAGCGTCTCTCCATCCACTCCTCCCCAGTGACTTGTCGAGAGGTCCAAAGGCGGAAGCCAAGGCAGAGAAGGTGAGGGCAAAAGGCTAGGGGCCGGTTGGCGGATTTCCTACAAGGGGTGACAATGACGCCGTCAAGACGACCATCCAGGCCCGGCGGCCCCATTCCCCCTTTGCCCCCCATCAGCCTCACAGCACCCCACACTCTCCATTGCGGCTTCAGTGTGTGATGAAGTAGGAGAATGAGGAAAAATAAGCCCGCAGCCTGCTAGGCAGCCCTTACCTCAGGCTGCCCTCGCGGAAGCCTCCCTCCTCCTTCCCGAGGCGCCTCTGCTGCACCGCCGCGGCCGCCGCGCTCTGGACGCCAGGACTCCGCCCGGCGCGGCTCGACCACGCGCTGCGAGCGAACCTTCCGCGCTCCCGGTGTGGGGGACGAAAGTCTGCCCGGAGGGCGCTCGCGTGCAGCCCAGCCCGCAACCAGGAGCCCGCAGCCGCTGAGGCGAGGCCGGGAGCCCTGGGAAGAGGCGCGCGGGCCGGGGACGACTGCGGAGCGCGCGCGCGGACCGGCCGGCGGGCTGGCCTGGGGGACCCGCACCAGAGAGACACAGGCGCCGGCGACGCGCCCCTGAGCTCCTCTCTCCTCCTCTGGCCCTTTAAAATCCCCTCTCCCTACTGTCCACCCCCGCCTCCCGGAAGAGACAGCTCGCCGGTGCCACTTGGTCTGCCGCGCTGCGCTTCTCAGCCAGGTGCGGGGAATAACAATGTGACCGTATCGCACGGACGAGATGCTGTGTAGTAGGTTGTAACTGCTGAGGCCACCACCTGTCAATTCTAGAGTGCAAAGCACGCCGTCCCCAGTCGGCTGGCCTCTCCCTGATTGCCCTCTCAGGTTATTTTCTTCCCCGACCTACCTCGCAGACCTCCTACAATATTCCACGGGCACGGTACCAAGGGAGTTTTACAAAATAACCCTCTCTCCCAGCCGAGAGCTCACCGCATCTCCCTTGCCACCGGAGCTGAAGGATTACGCACAGTCCTGCGTGCCTATCCAAAGCCAGAGACCGAAAATCCCAGTTTGAACCCCACACTCGCCGTCCCCGCAGCCCCCATTCATAATCCCAGCGGCCGTCTGCCACTACACACCCTCCCCCGGCCGCCCGCGCTCGCTCCCATTCGCCGTCCCTGGAACGTGTCAGTCACTCGCTGTGCATCTGCCATGAATACAGGACGAAGAGCTCTGCAGCTACCGGCTGCACAATGAGAGACTGGGGCGCAGAGGACGCAGATCCCGGAGTCGGGGGAGGCGAGGTAGTCAGCGGGGCCCATTACCTGGAAGCAGCCAGTGGGACCGTGGGAGTCTGCTGGTCTCCTGTTGCACAAAGGAGCTCCAGAGTGAATACGCGCAGTGCTTCTGAACCAACAGGTCGGATCACCTCCCAAGAGGTGCTCCACCAAGATACCCCTGAAGGTGGGTCCCGCAACTTGGGAATTCGTGTAATGAAGCAAGAGGCACTCAGGAACCTAAGCCTGCTTTAAAAATGCAACTGGGTGGATTCCTGCATGTGTGTTTATCTGTGTGTGTGTTGTGGTGTGTGTGTGTGTGTGTGTGTGTGTGTGAGAGAGAGAGAGAGAGAGAGAGAGAGAGAGAGAGAGAGGTATGCGGGAAAGCACAAGTTTCCTTTTCCCCGGTTGTCCAGCCCTTTCAGTCAGAGAAAAAGTGAAGGAAGCTGGCAGGGAAAAGAGGAGGAAGACAGGCATGAAGTAACTTTGTCTATCCAACTACTACACTAGCTAGAGACCAAAATGACTTTAATAGATAACATTTGCCTGTTTCCCAATTTATTCCAGTATACATCATGGCACACCCACTTTGCGTTGAGCACTTTGCAGAAGCCGAGGGTGCAGAGTCAATTAGGACATAGTCTCTGCACTCAAGGAGCTCACTGCCTAATGGGAGAACCAGCTATGAAAGCCCAAGACAAAGAACGCAAGTATTACACAGCAGAAGCACATGCCAGTTGCATAAGTGGAAGCAATTTTTTCTGTGTAAAAACAGGCCAGGGAATTAAATCCCATCTGAACTGTGTATTAAACGACAAATAGGAACTTCCCAAAGAAGTGGCAATAACCTAATAACCTGTTATTCACCCATTAACCCAAAATAGCTTTACATGCCTATACATTGAAAGGCACATCTAAGAGCTTATCAGTGTAGGGACTTAATGAAATTTCTCCTTCACGGTTTTGGAGGAAACATATTCAAACACTAGCCTTTGGAGTGTAGAACACCCATTTCTCCACATCTGAGATGCTACCAAGTGTTCGCTGGTTATTCTGCTTTTTTGGACCTGTTGCTTACACTATACCATCTATCTCATTCATAACCTTGAAACTGATCCCAAAGGCAAAATTAATAATAGTGAGGCAATAAGTACCTGAAAGGAAGCCAACAAATTCTGCAATATAGTCATTATTCTCTCAGTTTTCATCCATAAAATGATGACAATGTAATCTCTTTTTCTAAACTAGAGTTAGGATTAATTAGTTGGATGTATTAAATATAAGGCAAACATTGCCTAAAGAGGGTATAAGGAACCTAAATTGTACTTCAATCTATGGGAAATAAAGAACCAGTATGAGTGTCATGCTCCCCCTTTCTGAATATGAGAAACTTGAAAGGTATTAATAATTACTAAGCTTCCCAGGGTTATTATATCATCTTCAGAAAAATGTGTCCAAAGAGTTCTTACTACAAAAAGAATTCTTACATGGACTCCAGTAGAAAATGATGTGAGGTTTTTAAGCATCTTTCCCATGTCTTTCTAAAAATTACATAAACTAACAAAGAGAATGGAGAAAAAGTGTCAAATGCCATTTTCAACAAACATATTGATTTTACCTACAAACTCCAAAGCACTTCTAAAGGTTGCCAAAATAAGCTGAGTTTGGGCAGAAGTCATATGGAAAGGGCCCAGGGAGAGGCAATGGGAACCAGCAGTAGAAATATCAGAAAGTGCCAGCAAAAATATATTTTCTGGGAAATGAGAGGTGTATCATAAAATGCAAACGCTATGTCTCTGAAAAACTGGAGCAGAAGCAGAAGGAAGAAGGCAAAAGAGATACAGATGAAGAAAGGAGACACAGGGAGTTTCCAGAAACACAGTAACAGCAGACCTCAGGGTCAGCAAAACTTTAGTGCTTGAAGATGATCAAATCACTATAAAAATGTAAAAGTTCTGTTCCTTCTTTGTAGGAACTTGGGAGCAGAGAACTATTGGACAAGGATCTTCTGGACCTAATTTCCTTCAGAGTCTTAGAGGAAGTGAGTATACAAAGATGCCATAATTACTGGAAACAGTCTGTTTGTGAGACAGCAGTAAAAGTGAATCTATAATCTATTGCTACATAACAAGCCGCTCAAAACAATGGTTTAAAAAGCTGCCAGTGATTTACCTACAATTTAGTGAGATGAAAAATTGGAATGGGCTCAGCTATGTGGGCTTAAAGGCTAATCTCTGCTCCATGTGGTATCAGCAGGTCTTACTCACATATCTGGGGCTCTGAAGGGATGGCTTGTACACCTAGGATCTTTTCCGAGGAAGCTAGTCAGGCTTTTTCACATGGAGGTAGACATGTTTCCAGCAGCAAGACAGATGGCAGCCTAGTGTTCATGCTCTAGTGTTCGCACCTTTTCAAGTTTCAAGCTTCTGTATGTGTCATGTTTGCTAATGTCCCATTGGCTAAAGCAAGTCATGTAGCTAAGTCCAGAGTCAATGTGGGAGGATATGAGGGGCATGGGTAGAGGGAGGTGTCAATTACTGGTGATCATTAAGTGGCAGCTTTTTGTTTTGAGAACAGGAATGCCACTTTGCAACCTCCACTTCAGGAACTTTCTCTAAGGACTTTCACCAGAAAAAAAAATTCATTCAGTAGTGATCAGTGATAAAGAAGAAACTGGAATAACACAGATACAGACACACTATTTTTAAAATTCAGAAAATAAGCATCAAAACTTTCTAATAGGTGAGGGGAACATGTGATGTCACAGAGACAATTCAAATTGTGACTGTAAATTTTGCAATGAAAGAAAAAACTAATAATACTTTTGCATAGTATTTACTGTTGCCAGGCAATATTCTAACCACTTTGCAAAGATATGAACTCAATTGATTCTGAACACAACTCTGTAAGTTAGATATTGTGTTTATTATCACCATTATATAGATTTAAAACCTAAGGCACAAGTTAAGTAACACTCAAGATCCACAGTTAGTTAGAGGAGGACCCAGTATTTAAACCCAGTTAATCTTGTTCTAGTGTCTTTGCCCTTATTCATAAACAGCGTACTTCTCTAAATGAAGTATATTTGTTGTTATGTTAAGAAATAAACATCATCTATGAAGGAACACCAAAAAACACAAATGATGACAGTCAAGAGAGGGATGAGGAGGATGAAATTAGCTTATATTTTTATAGAAAGAAGAAGAATACCAAACCATGACAGAAATGAAGAACATATTGGAAGAAACACAAAGGAGGAATAAGTATTGTGGATAAGTAAGAGATAGCAAATAAAATTATCCACGTGAAACTGATAATGATAGATGAAATACAACACACATATAATTGGAGTCTGTAAAGAAGAAAACCTTATTAGTGGAACATAGTAAATCATTTAAAACAAAATTATAAAAGAACTTTCTTGAAATTGATAAAAAAAAAGACTTCAATCTACATGTTCAAAATAAATATTATATAGTAAACAAGTTGATTCATAATGGTTGATCAAAGAGACATACTAACAAACTATTGAATTTTATATATAAGTAAGGAACCCTTGAAGCAGAAAAGCAAAAAAAGATCAATTCTTGTAGGAAGAAGAATAAATCAACCTATCCTCAGTCTTCTTGAAAACAACATTCAAAGCCTAATGACAATGGGCTTTTGTTCCAATGACAATGGAAACAAAACTTATTACATTCTCATGGAAAAAAATATATATAATCTAAGGATTTTGTATCTAGTTAGTTATTCATCATATATAAATGTCCCATTTGTAAATATTAGAACTCAAAGAATATTCCTCCCATAAGGCAATATACTAGAATAAAAATAGGAAAACTTTCTCAAAATGACTGGCAGTGAACACTGAATATATTTTTACTATAAAACTAATATTACAAAAAATTTTGAATGTCATAGGCTTTGAAAATATAAAAATTACACAAATTACAAATGCTAGGAAGCAAAAAAGAAAAGGTGGTGGTAATTAGAATAAATTCATTGATTGACTCACCTGTAACTGTTGAGGATTAAGAATGTATAACAGTAAAAAGATAAACACTAAGAAATGTAATTTTTAAACAAAACGTGACAGCTGATAAAATGCAGCATAGAAAAAAGAAGAGGATATGTACAAATTTATCATTGCTCGCAACTAATAGTTACATCCAAAACAATAGAGAATATGAGTATTGTATAAAGATGGAATTATAAAGGTAGCAGCTAGAGAGCAAATTTGCACCTTAATGCACACCTTCTTAAATATCAGAGGAACCATAAACACATGTGCACATGTATACACACATGTATATACACTCACATATATACACATATGTATACACACATGTATATATCAAATAATTGAGACAAATATTTCTCAATCAATACATATTTTAAGCTATTCTTAAAAATGATTTTCAAATTGCATTAAAACCAAAACTCCATGCTATATACAAGATACACATTGAAAAAGAAAGGTTCAGATGGTTGAAAGTAAAAGGAAGAGCAAAGTTTTAGCCAAATAATGCGCCTCCATATTTCTCCCACCCAAATACATGGGAAAGGAATAATAATAATATAGCAGAACTTATGACTTTAATACCTGCCAAGTTGGACTCAGGACAAACAAGTATCAAATAAAACAAAGAATAACATGTTCTGATATAAAAAGTAAAAATCACAATGAAGATGTGAAAATTATAAATATCTATGAACCAAATACATAGCAGGAACTTGTATATACAAGTTTTATTACAAGAGATATAAAACGTATAGAAACTAACAGACCAAAAACAGGAGACTTTTACTCATCTTCCTCAGTCAAATTCTAGATATATTAGACTTTGTGCCTCAAAAGTAGAGATTACATATTCTTTTTAAGGGCTAATATTATGTTCATAAAAATTTCTGGGTATTAAACCATAAAGATATAATGCAACAATAAGAAATTACAGACAATACTATATGATCACAATTCCATAAAAACAGAAATTAATAGAAAAATCAGAAAAACGAAAATCTTTTCACCCAAAAATTATAAAGAAAAAACTCTCTTAAATAACTTTCATGACAAAAATTATAATATTTCTTGAAAATAATGAGGTATGAAAACACTTCTGAATAGAATTCTGTGACGCAGCTTAAGCTTAATTCATGAATTATGCACCAACTCAAAAAGTTAGAACACCTATTATTAAATAGAAGGAAAATAAAACAATTAAACAATTTAGAAGAATTAATAAATGAGTTAGGAAAGGAAGGTGATTAGAGCTAATGTGTAATTTGAAAAGTCAGTCTTTCTGATATTTAAAATAATTGTTAATCAGAAAATATAAATACAAAGTAAGAAATTATAAGGGGTTAAATATAGAAATAAAGAATGTTAATACAATTTTAAGGACAACTTTTATCTGTTGTAATGTTCCTCAACCATTTTTTTCATTTTTGCTCCCTAAGAAAATTTTAATTTAATTTTTCTCTAATTAGACAAATTAACTATTATAATATCAGAGATATATTGCCCCAATTGACAGTACATGCTCTACTAAAAGAAAATACATTTGAAAACCTGGGTTAAATGAGTATTTTTAGTAGGAAATATAATTAACCTAAATCAACCCTAAAGGACAGAAATTCCAAAGGGAAAAAGTTGAGAAAATTGTCAATTCCTTGCCCTCCTCCAATGAGTAACCAAGCCAATATGAATTTTACAAGGAAATTTTACCAAACCATTGAAGAGTGGATAATTCTCATGATATCTAATCTATTAAAAAGTGTAAAAAAGAAGGAATAATTTCAATTAAATATTATAAGGTATTTAGCATTAATACTAAAATTTAACAAGGACCACACATAAAGGAAGCCTACAGACCAGTCTTACTTTTAAATCCAGAATCCAAGAATATAAGCATAATTCAATATTAGCAATTTTTTTTTCAGTTAACTAATCACAGGGAAATACCTTAAATAGCAAGAACCATAACATTTTTTTTCTAGAGACATTAAAAAGGCATTTGAAAAATTCATTAGCCATTTTGAGGGTTTTTCACATTTTAATTTAATTTTTTATTGGTACATAATAGATGTACATATTTGAGGTGGTACCTGTGATAATATAATACATTTATATAAATAGTAAAAATCAAGTAAGTATAATTGGGATATCCATCACATTAAGTGTGTTTTCTTTATGTTAGCAACATTTGATTATTCTCTTCTAGCTATTTTGAAATATCCAACAGATAACTGTAAACTAGCCACCCTACTGATCTATCAAACACAAAGTACACAAGGTTTTCTTTCATCTATCAAAGTGTGTATTTGCACCTGTTCATCAATCTCTCTTCCCTTTCCAGTCTCTGGTAACTATCAGTCTGCTCTCTATTTCCATGAGATCCACTTTTTCAGCTCCCACGTGTGGGTGAAAACGTGCAATATTTGTTTTTCTGTGCTTGGCTTATTTGACTTAACATAATGACCTCCAGTTACTTCCATGTTGCTGCAAATGACAGTATTTCTTCATTTTTATTGCTAAATAATATGGCAGTGTGTATACAGACCATATTTTCTTTATCTATTCATTCACTGATGGACACATAATCTGATTCCGTATTTTGACTATTCTGAATAGTGCTGCAGTAGATATAAGAGTGCAGATATCTCTTTGATTTTTTTTTATTCTTTTGGACATTTTCATAGTGGAGTTGCTGGATCATATGGTAGTTCTAGTTTCCATTTTTTGAGGAAGCTCCATATGGTTTTCCATAATGGCTGTACTAATTTACATTTCCACCAATCATGTATGAAGGTTCCCCTTTCCCCACATCTTCACCAGCATCAATTATTTTCTGCCTTTTTAAAAAGAGCCATCTTAACTGGAATGAAATTACATCTCATTGTGGTTTTGATTTGCATTTCTCTAATGATTAGTGGTGCTGAGCATTTTTTTCATACGCCTGTTGGCCATTTATATGTCTTCTTTTGAGAATGTGTGTTGAGCTTTTTTTTGCCCATTTTTAAATTGGATTATTTAGGGTTTTTTGCTTTTGAGTTGTTTGAGCTCCTTACATATTCTCCTTATTAATTCCTTGCCAGATACATAGTTTGCAAATATTTTCTCCTGTTCTGTGGGTTGTCTCTTCACTTTGTTGATTGTTTTCTTTTCTGTGCAAAACTGTCTTAGCTTGCTACAATCTTATTTGTATACTTTTGTTTTGATTCCTGTGCTTTTGAGGTCTATACCCCAAAATTTTTTTGCCCAGACCAATGTCCTGAAGCATTTCCCCAATAGTTTCTTCTAGTAGTTTTATAGTTTCAGATCTTCAGTTAAAGTTTCTGATCCATTTTTATTTTATGTGTTTGTATTATGAGAAATAGAAATCTAGTTTCACACTTCTGCATGTAGTTATTCAGTTTCATGGCACCATTTGTTGAAGGGACTGTCCCGTTCCCATTGTATGTTCTTGCTACCTTTGTCAAAAGTGAATTTACTGTAAATATGTGAATTTATATTTGGGTTCTCTACTTACTTCCCTTGGTCTTTGTGTCAGTTTTTATGCCAGTACCATGCTGATTTGATTACTATGGGTTTATAGCATTTTTTGAAGCCACATAGCTTGATGCCTCCAGCTTTGTCCTTTTCACTCAGGATTTCTTTCACTATTTGAAGGCTTTTGCACTTCCATATGAATTTTGAGGGTTTTTAAAATTTCTGTGAGGAATATTATTGGTATTTTGATAGAGATTGCATTGACTCTGTAATTTGTTTTGGATAATATTATCATTTTAAATATATTATTTTTTTAATTCATAAGCATGGAATATCTTTCCATTTTTTGTTACACTTCAATTTTCTTTCATCAGAATTTTATGATTTTCCTTATGTAGAACTTCCACTTATTAGGTTAAATTGATTTTTAGGCATTTTGTCTTCTTTGTAGCTATTGTAAATAAGCTTTCTTGATTTATTTTGCAGATTGTTGTTGGCATATGTAGATGTTGATTTTTTTTATGTTGATACTCCATTCCTACAATTTTACTTTATTTATTTATAAATTCAAACAGTTTTTGTAGAGTCTTCAGATTTTTTTAAGTATAAGGCCATGTCATCTGCAAACATAGCTAATTTGAACTCCTTTTGCAATTTAGATGCCCTTTATTTCTTACTCCTGCCTAATTGCTCTGGCCAGGACTCCCAGTATTACGTTGCATAAAATGGTGAAAATGGGCATTCTTGTCTTGCTCCAGATCTTAGAGAAAAGGCTTTCAATTTTTCTCCATTCAGTACAATGTTATCTGTGAATTTGTCGTATATGGCCTTTATTATGCTGAGGTATGCTCCTTCCATATCCAGTTTGTTGAAAATTTCTATCATAAAGGGGTGTTGAATTTATTTTATCAAATTCTTTTTCAGCATCTATTGTAATTATCACATGGTTTTTGTCCTTGGTTCTGTAGATGTGATGTATCACATTTTTTTTTCCTCTCTTGGAGTATTTGACTTAATGTTGTTATTTTTTTAAATTTCAGTATGTTTGGGGGGGAATAGGCAGTGTTTGGTTATATAGAGAAGTTATTTAATAGTGATTTCTCAGATTTTGGTGCACCCATCACCCAAGCCGTGTACTCTATTTTATTCAGTGTGTACTATTTTATTCTTCACTTCCCTCCCATCTTCCCCCTGAATCCCTGAAGCCCATTGTATCATTCTTATGGCTTTATGTCCTCATAGTTTAGTTCACACTTATAAGTGAGAACATTTGATGCTTGGCTTTCCATTCCTGAGTTACTTCACCTAGAATAATGGCTTCCAAATCCATGCAGGTTGCTGAGAATGCCATTATTCCTTTTCTTTTTGTGGCTGAGTAGCATTCCATGGAACATGTATACCGCGTTTTCTTTATCCATTTGTTGATTGATGGGCATTTGGGCTTATTTGATATTTTTATAATTGCAAATTGTGCTACTATAAACATGCAATGTGTAAGTGTCTTTTTCAAATAATGACTTCTTTTTCTCTGGGTGGATAACCAGTTGTGGGATTGCTGATCACATGTTAGATCTACTTTTAGTTCTTTAAGGAATCTCCATACTGTTTTCCACAGTGGTCGCACTAGTTTTCATTCCCAACAGCAGTGTAAAAGTGTTCACTTTTCACCACATCCATGCCCACATCTATTATTATTTTTTGATTTTTAAATTATGGCCATTCTTGCAGAAGTAAGATGGTTTCGATTTGTATTTTCATGATAATTAGTGCTGTTGGGCATTATTTCATATGTTTTTTGGACATTTATCTTCTTTTGAGAATTGTCTACTTATGTTCTTAGGCTACTTTTTGATGGGATTGTTTGGTATTTTTCTTGCTGATTTGTATGAGTTCCTTGTAGACTCTGGATATTCATCCTTTGTCGGATGCATAGTTTGCAAAGATTTTCTCCCACTTTATGGTTGTCTGTTTACTCTGCTAAGTATTTCTTTTGCTGCACAGAAGCTTTTTAGTTCAATTAAGTCCCATCTATTTATATTTATTTTTGTTACATTTGCTTTTGGGTTCTTGGTCATGAAGTCTTTGCCTATGCCAATGTCTAAAAGGGTTTTTCCAATGTTATCTTCTAGAATTTGTATGATTTCAGGTCTTTAAGTCTTGATCCATTATTGATTTTTGTGTAAGATGAGTGATGAGGATCCAGTTTCATTCTTCTATACGTGGCTTGCCAATTATTCCACCTCATTTGTTGAATAGGATGTCCATGACCCACTTTATGTTTTTGTTTGCCATCAAAGATCACTTGGCTGTAAGTATTTGGCTTTATTTCTGGGTTCTCTATTCTGTTCTATTTGTCTATTTGCCTATTTTTATACAAGTACCATGATGTTTTAGTGATTATAGCCTTATAGTATAGTTTGAAGCCTGGTAATGTGATGCTTTCTGATTTGTTCTATTTGCTTTGGCCATGCAGGCTCTTTTTCAGTTCCATATGAATTTTAGGATTGTTTTTTCAATGATGGTAGATGATGATGAGAATGATAATGGTATTTTGATGGGAATTGCATCGAATTTGTAGATTGCTTTTGGCAGTATTGTCATTTTCACAATATTGATTCTACCCATCCATGAGCATAGGATGTGTTTCCATTTGTTTGTGTAGTCTATGATTTCTTTCAGCAGTGTTTTGTGGTTTTCTTTGTATGGATCTTTTATCACTTCGTTTAGGTCTATTCCTAAGTGTTTTTTTTGGACCTGTTGTAAAAGTGTTGACTTCTTGATTTGATTTTGAGCTTTGTTGCTGTCAATATATAGAGGAGCTGCTGATTCATGCACATTACTTTTGTATCCTGAAACTTTGCTGAATTCATTCTCAGTTCTATCAGCGTTTTGGATGAGTCTTTAGGGCTTTCAACATATACAATCATATCATCAGTGAAAAGCAACAGTTTGACTTCCTCTTTACTGATTTGAATGCCCTTTATTTCTTTCTCTTGTCAGTTTGCTCTAGCTAAGATTTCCAGTACCATGCTGAATACAAATGATGAAAATACGCATACTTTTTTTGTTCCAGTTCTCAGGGGGGATGCTTTCAAATTTTCCCTGTTTGGTATAATGTTGGCTGTGGGTTTATCAAAGATGGTTCTTATTACTTTAAGGTATGTCCCTTCTGTGCTGATTTTAGCTGAGGCTTTTAATCATAAAGGGATGCTGGATTTTGTCAAATGCTGTTTCTGTGTCTATTAAGATAATCATGTAATTTTTGTTTTTAATTCTGTTTATGTGGTATATCATGTTTATTGACTTGTAGATGTTACACCATCTCTGCATCACTGGTATGAAATCTACTTGATCATGGTGGATTATCTTTGTTATATGCAGGTGGATTCGGTTAGCTAGTATTTTGATGAGTATTTTTCCATCTATGTTCCTTAGGGATATTGGTCTGTAGTTTTCCTTTTTTGTTATGTCCTTTCCTAATTTCGATATTAGGGCAATGCTGGCTTCATAGAATGGTTTGGGGAAGATTTGCTCTTTCTCTACCTTTTGGAAGTGTCAATAGGATTGGTATCAAGTCTTCTTTAAATGTCTCATAGAGTTTAGCTGTAAATCCATCTGGTCTTGGCCTTTTTACTGTTGTTGGAAAATTTTTTAATTATCATTTTAACCTCGCTGCTTGTTATTGGTCTGTTCAGAGAGTTTAGCTGTAAATCCATCTGGTCTTGGCCTTTTTACTGTTGTTGGAAAATTTTTTAATTATCATTTTAACCTTGCTGCTTGTTATTGGTCTGTTCAGAGTTTCTATTTCTTCCTGGCCTAATCTAGGAGGGATATATATTTCCAAGAATTTATCCATCTCCTCTAGGTTTCCTAGTTTGTGCACATAAAGAGGTTCATAGTAGCCTTGGACGATCTTTTGTATTTCTATGGTATTGGCTCTAACATAGCCCATTTTGTTTCTAATTGAGCTTAACTGGATCTTCTCTCTTCTTTTCTTGGTTAATCTCACTAATGGTCCATCAATTTTGTTTATCTTCTCAAACAACCAGCTTTTTGTTTATCTTTTGTATTGACTTTTAAATTTTATTTTGTTTCCGTTTCATTTAGTTCTGCTCTGATTTTTACTATTTCTTTTCTTCTGTTGGGTTTGGATTTGGTTTGTTCTTATTTCTCTAGTTCCTTGAGCTATGACATTAGATCGTCTATTTGTGCTTTTTCAGACTTTTTCATGTAGGCATTTCTTGATTTGTGTGTGTTGAACCATCCTTGCATGCTTGAGATGAATCCCACTTAAACATGTTGAATGATGTTTTTCATGTGTTGTTGAATTCAGTTTGCTAGTATTTTGTTGAGAATATTTGCAACTATTAAATAAGAGATATTGGCATGTATTTTTCTTTGTGGTACACTTATTTGGTTTTGGTATCAGGATAATGCTGGCTTCATAGAATAAATTTGGAAAGAGTCCTTCTTCCTCAGTTTTTTGATGTGTTTGAGTAGAATTGATATTAGTTCTTCTTTAAGTATAAGTTCTTCTTTAATTCACTACAATTCAGCAGTGAAGCTATCAGGTCCTGGGCTTCTGTTTGATGAGAGACATTTTATTACTGACTCAATTTCATTACTCATTATTGGTTTGTTGAGGTTTTCTACTTCTTAATTTTCAATATTGGTAGGTTGTATATGTCCAGAAACTTACCGGTTTCCTCAGGTTTTCAAATTGTTGGCATGTAGTTGTTTATAATAACCTCTCATATTAGATTCTTTAATGTTTCTGTAGTCTTGGTTATGTCTCCTTTTTCATTTCTGATTTTATTTATTTGGATCTTCTCTTTTTTCTTAGTGTAGCTAAAGGATTTTTGATTTTATCTTTTCAAACCACTTATATCCTTTTGCTGAATTGACCCCTTTATCATTATATAGTTCCCTTCTTTGCTTCTTTATACAATCTTTGATTTGTAGTCTATTTTATCTGATATATCTTTTATAACTATTTTATCTGATATAACTATAGTGATTCCTGCTCTTTTTGGTTTCTAATTGTATGGAATATCTTTTTCTGCCTATTCACTTTTAGTTTATGTGTGTCTCTATAGGTGAAGTAAGTTTCCTTTATTTATTCATCTATTCTGTGCCTTTTAATTGGACAGTTGAACCCATTTACTTTCATGTTTATTGATAAACAAGGACTTAGTGTTGCTACTTTATTGCTTATTTTCTGGTTGTTCCCTAACTTCTTCCTATCTTCCTTTCTCACTGTTTTCCTTTGTGGTAAAGTGATTTTCTCTGATAATATATTTTAATTCATTGTCTTATATTTTTAGTGAATCTATTATAGGTTTTTGCTTTATGGTTGACATGAAGCTTACAAAAACATCTTAACAGCTATAAAAAGCTATTTTAAGGAGATGACAACTTATGTTAAATCACAAAAAAAGGGTAGCAACAATCAAAGAAAAAAAATTTTAAACTCTCCATTTTAACTCCCTCCCACATTTTTACTTTATGTTGTTGCAATTTAAAATTTTTTTCTATTGTATAACTCTTAACAGGTTGCTATAGCTATTATTGGTTTTGATAGATTTGTCTTTGGGGTTTCATACCATCTGCTTCAAATTTTTCCTCTCCTCTGTGGCCCTAGGAACTGTCTCCTCATATTTGAGTTCTGGAATATTGCTAGTGATAATCTTGATGCTTTATCTTTGTTCTTGCTTTTCTGTGGGGGAGAGCAGAGCTAGCTTGCTTCTATGTCACTATTTGGAAACCAGAAGTCTCAGTCAACAACCATTTTTTTATTTAAAAAAAAAAACTCCCAGTTATCTAGGTGTATATGAATCCTTGCTCAACAAGATAAATTTATCTATCTCAACCCAAAAGCCATATTAAAGGCAAAACAGTAAAGGCATTTCCACTAAAGTAAAGGAAAACACCATTATGCAAATTTTGTAACTATCTTTAACATTATACTTGGCTTATAAGTTCGTGCAGAGAAGAGAAAGAAATTAAAGTTCTAACAATTGGAATTAAGAAGGTTCATCATGATTAATTTTTATGGCATCTCAACTGAGCCAAAGGATGCCCATATATCTAGTTAAACATTATTCCTAAAACATAATCTTATTCCTCCATAAAAAAGAATGAAATTATGTTATTTGCTGCAACATAAATGAAACTGGAAGACATTATGTTAAGTGAGGTAACCAAAGCACAGAAAGACATATTCCACATGTTCTCATTCATATGTGGGAGCTAAAAACACTTGATTACATGGAGATAGAGAACAGAATGACAGGTACTGGAGGCTGGGAAGGGTATGAGTCTCGTGAATAGATACAAACTCATGTTAAATAGAAAAAATAAGTTCTATATGTTCAATAGTGGACAAGGTGACTATATTGTCACTTTTTATATTGTATTTTTCAAGGTGGCTAGAAGAGAGGACATAAATGTTACCAACACATAGAAATAAATACTTAAGGTGATATATACCCCCAAATGCCCTATTTGATCATTACACAATCTATGCATGAAAAAACACATGTACTAGATAAATAAAATATTATGTATCAATAAAAGGAAAAACATTATTTGTGGGTATATCTGTTAGTGTGTTTCTGGAAGAGATTAGCATTTGAACTGGTAGACTTAAAAAGCAGGTTGCCCCCTCAATACAGGTGGGCATCATTCAGTCCACTGAGGACCTGATTAGAACATAAAGGCCAAGGAAGAAAGAATTATCTCTTATTGACTCCTTAAGCTGGAACATTTGTTTTTCTCCTGCCCTCAGACTAGGACTTACACCATAGGCCCCCAAGTTCTCAAGTCTACATACTTAAACTAAAACTCATACCATCAGTTCCCCTCATTCCCAGGCCTTTGTACTCAATCAGACTAGAAATATAACACAAGCTTCCTGTGCCTCCAGGTTGCAAGTGGCAGATTGTCAAACTTCTCAATCTCCATAATCATGTGAGCCAATTCCGCATAATAAACTTCATGTATGTGTGTATATATATATACACATATGTATGTTTAGAAATAGCTATTTTGATTCTAAAAAATTCTATTTTGGAGTAATTAAATTTATAAATTAATTTAGAACTATTGTGTATAATATGTATATACATACATGTATATATGTCTGTAATACATATACATACATATATATGTATATATGTGTGTGTGCCTATATATATATATATCCTGTTGATTCTGTTTCTCTGGAAGACCCTAATACAGAAGTAAAACCTTCACTATTTGTAAAAAATATGAGAATATCTGGAAACTCCAAGCAAATCAATTGAAAACTATTATAAACAGTAAGTATTGTATCAATATACAGAAAAACAGCTTTTACAAATACAAACAACAACCAGTTAGACATAATGAATAAAATGTCTCACATTAGCAACAAAAAACTGAAATATCTAAAAATAAACTATACAGAAAATGTTTAAGACCTATAGAGTCATGATATGCTTAACCATGCTTTGGTCAATGATAAATGCATACACAAAAGTGGTCCAATAAGATTATAATGAAGCTACCTTTCAGAGTTATATAATTTTTAATCTTTTACACCAAATTTTTAGTGTAACTTTTCTGTGTTTAGATACACAAATACTTTCAGTTGCCTACAGTATTCAGTATAGTAACATGCTGTTTTAGCCTAGGAACCATAAGCTATACTGTATAGCCTATGTGTATAGTAGGATATATCATCTAGGTTTGCATAAGCACATTCTATTATGTTTGCATGACAAAATCACCTACCTTGCATTTCCCCAAATATGATGTTAAGTGATGCATGACTATCAATATATAGAAAATTCTGGTTGACTACAGACCCAAAAGTAAACATAAACAGAAGACATTCCATGTTTTTCAACAGGTAGATTCAAAATAATAAAAACAATGGTTCTAAATTAATTTATAAATTTAAAGTAATTGCTCCAAAATAGAATTTTTTACAATCAAAAACGCTATTTCTAAATTTCATGCAGAAGAATAAACAAGAAAAGTTCTAGAAGAAAACATGGACACAAATCTTAAATCCAACGCCATTAAAAGGAGATTGAAAAGTTTGATTATATAAGAAAAAGCAAACTTCTGTATACCAAAAAGGAAAAAAAATAAACAAAAGAAAGATTAAGCAAACAACAATAAGCAAAGTCAAAAGCAAAAGATGAATTGGGATAAATTATTTGAAAATTTGGAAGCTCCTCTCACCTTTTGCTTGGGGGAGTACAAATTGAATCAGCTCCTTTGGCAGGCAATTTAGTCATGTAGATTCTCATTGAAAATGTATGTACATTCTGACCCAGAAACCTCATTTTTATTATATTTCAGTTATTATACATACTGAATATATTAAAGTGAATATGCTAACAGTTGCTAAAGTTGACTAACATATGAAATAATTCATATGCAAATGGCCATACAAATATAGCCATTCCATTGTATAGCTATATCTTTGTTATAAAAAAAAAAAAACTAAGAGTAATCCTTCTGTGTACCAACATGGAAATTTTTCCAAGATATGTTATTAAGTTAAAATAGTAGATTACCTTTGGGTAACAAACAGATAAATGTAAGAATATGCATTTGTCTTAATTGAATACAAGTTTTTTTAGTCTCTGAAAGGATATCCAACAAACAAATAAAAATGCTTAACTCTGGAGGTGGAATGGGACCTGGGACATGGGTAATAAGCTTTTAGTGAGTTTTTATAATTTTTATCTATTTAAACATTTTAAAATATAAATTTAAAAGTCATTAGATGTAATGCGAATTATGTGTTTCTATCTGCCATGCTGTCTTTAATGCTGGGGGAAAATTGTGATGTGCCACAGAACAATAACAGTACTTTCAGTGATTTCTTTCTGTGAAAAGGTCAAACTAATTTTCACATGCAGAGTTATAATCATGTTATCAAGCATGATTCATGTGGTTATTTCAGGAATGTAATCTTTCTTATTTATTTATTAATCATATATTCAAGTGTCAAAAGAAATGACAACTTCTAAAGAAATGATATATTTATCCATATCCCTGTTTGAAAGCTCTTTTATATTACACTCCAGGCCAAAATTGGCTGACTTCAAACACAAAGTTGAGCTTAGCCATTTAAGGAACTTGTAGCATCTACAAATTCAACTCTGCTGTTCTCAAACTTCAGCCCTTAAGTAGGAACAGAGCAATCCTCTGAAAATGTCAACCTCAGAAGAATGTATAGGTCATGTCATAGACAGCCACCAGTGAAAATTCAAAATAAGGATCATTGTCAATGCTGGAACAACATGGTTACAAATAGTCTGGGAAATTGTAGACTTGCTCTGGTTTCACCTCTATAACCCATTCTTTGAGAGAGCAAGCCTAAGTAAACAATGATTTATTTTAAGGTGAAAGAATAGCTTCAATGCAATTCAAATCTTCACGTTTCCCCTACAATCTTCCTCAAAAATAACTTCATTCCCTCCTGGTTTTCTAAAGTGCTCATGTAGATTATGACACAAAATTTTTGAAAAATACTCTAATTTTCATCTACAAGAAGACCTACAACAGTAATGTTACTAAAGGTGACAGTCCTTATTATACTGGGGTATACAGTTTCCTGGCAATAAAAGTTGCCAGGATTTTGTATAGCCTTAAATATATATATTATGTGGTCATTTATAATATGTACAATAATACGTACTCCAGAGAGCCATTGGAAGATTGAGTAAGTACAAGTAAAGCTCGTTAGATGAATTTTAGTCACTCATTTCCTTCCTGACTAGTGAATAGAATCAATTTTCTTGGCAACAATGAAACCAACCAAAACCCCTTTATGCTACATATCAGTAAGTTTCTATCTAAAAATTTGGAGAATTCTGAACTTGATTTATTAACCAGTGGCCTAATATTGTCTGAAAACTTGCATTTTCTCACAATTTTCAGATAAATTATAGCAATGCATGTTTACCAAATTATTTTGGGTAGTAACTTCTACAAATGAAAGTGATGTGAAAATGTGAATTTGAGTGTAGCATATTTACCTCCAAAGGGCTCTTTTGCATATCACATCAACTCGGTAGGTAAAGAAGGGCAGAAAAAAAGTCTTCATTTCCGATAACATTCAAAAGTAAGTCTTAGAAAGATTTTTTAAAAAAACCCTCCTGGCCAGTATAAGACTTTGTTCTGTATTCCCTCATTCAACCAACATTTATCAAACATATAAAACATATCAAACACCCCCACACTCTGTGAATGATGCTAAGTGCCTAGAATAGTGTTGAATAAGTTGAGTATCAAGCCTGAAAAAAAAGTATAAATGGTCAGAGTTAGCATCTGCCTAGTTCAAAACAGAATTTCCCAAGGAACTTTTGACCAAGCATCTGGGTTCTACTGACTTTTCTAAAGGAAGCACAGCTATGATTTGGGTATACCAGTTTAAGTAAGGTGCAGAGGTCCAAGGGTTAAGGTTCAACATTAAAGTCCAGAGTTAAGGTGCAGAAATCCAAGTTCAACTGTAACCTAAAATATGGCAAAATCTAGCCCATCTTTCTGGTCACTGGGCCCTCATTTTCTAGAACCACTTGGTGACCTAGTACAAGAGTCAGCAGGGTCGCTTCCACTAGCTAGAAAGTGTCAGTCCCTGACACTCCACATTCTCTAGCACACATCTCCATCACACTGAATGCTACCCTAAAAGTTTGGAATGCATCAATATGTAGCTGGTACATAAAGTCGTAAGACTAGATAAGTTTACCTATGTAATGAGTTTCAATTGAGAAGAGAAGAGGTGTACCCTAGAACACATCAATACTTAGAGGTTATGGAGATAAGGAGAACCCAGCAATGAAGACTGAAAATCAGGAGGAGAACTAAGAGAGAAAGTGATACTCCTAAATTAATGAATAGAATGTTTAAAGAAGTAAGAAACTTACCAATGATTTGTGATTTCATCTAAATAATATGAAGACTGAAAACTGAACGTAGTTTTTGTAAATGTGGAGATCAACTGATGACTTTATAAGAGTTAAAGGAATAAGAAAAAAGGGTTGAATAAAGTAGATTCAAGAAAGAATGGAGGGAGCAGATAAGTGGATGCAATAGCTTTAGACAGGTTTTCTGGAAACATTTCTTAAATCAAAACAAAAGAATGACATTGCAGCTGGATATGGCAATATTTTAGGATGGGAGATATGATAGTATGTTTGTATGCTGTGTGGTTGTAATCAAGTAGCCTGAAAAACCATGATGAAGTCATTTGCAGGAGCAGTATCATGGAGGAGAAAAGATGTGTGGGATCCTGTGTACCAGCAGTGGGTGGCTTAGTCTGGGAAGAAGAAGAGTTCATCCACTGAACTCGGAATTAAGTTGTGGTCTATGGATAAAATTACAAGTAGCTGGGAAGATGTGAAATGTTACATAAGTGCCTGTTTTCTTATTGAAAATAGAGGATCACAATCATCAGCACAGGGAGAAGAGAGGAGATGACGTACTGGAAGTTTGAAGAAAGAGAAGGAAAATTGCCTTTTTTCTTTTTTTTTTCCCCCATCCTTTTAGAAAGACTGGAGATGGAATTAGCTAAGGATCAATATACAATAGGTTTGTCAGACAGCAACAGGGCTATCTTGAAGTTAATAGTCAAGAATAGAACAGTGAACATCATGTCTCATTTTTCTCCAACCACATTCACCCACCCAGATGCAGGCACAGAGTAGACAATGTTGCATAAAATTAGGGTTTGGATTTACCAGATCAATGGAAGAAGCTGAGTGTATAAATCAAGAAGTGATTCTAATAATTAACCATAGAATCCAAGCAGGCAAAGAGGGTATGAATGACATAAAGAATATAAAGGACAAAAAAGCATGAAATTTATAAAACAAATTATTTGAGATGAATTTTTTTTAAATGAAACTGAATCCTGGAAAGGAAGAATAACTTGCAAGATCAATCTGAAAAAAACATTACACACAATATAAATCAGCTGAACAATGGGATACAATCCAACAGCAACAACAAAAGTTTCCATAAACTCATTTGAATTAATTGTATTGCAGATGTTTTTAGGTGTTTTTAAAAATAACAGCTTTATTAAGATATCATTGAAATACCATAAAGTTCACCCTTTTAACATATATAATTCAGTGGTTTTTAGTATATTCTAAAAGTTGTATACTGGTCACCACTGTCTAATTCCAGAATATTTTTATCATCCCCAAAATATGTTTCATGTTCATTAACAGAAATTAACCATTATTTGCTATCTTCAACCCAGCAACTACCATTCTATTTTCTATCTCTGGGGATTTGCCAATTCTGGATGTATCATATAAACAAAATCATATGAAGTGTGGCCTTTTGTTTCTGGCTTCTTTGACTTAGCATAATGTTTCTGAGGTTCATTCACACTGTAGCATATCAGAACTTCCTCTCCTTACAGCTGAATAACATTCCATCATATGAATATACCACATTTTATTCATCCATTGATTGGTTGATGGATATTTAAGTTACTTTCACTTTTTGGTTATTACAAATAATGCTGCTAGGAACATTTACATACAAGAATTTGTGTAGACATATGTTTTTAATTTTCTTGGGTATAAATCAGGGAGTGGAATTGCTAGATTGTATGATAACACTATGTTTAACCTTTTAAGCAACTGCTAAACCATTTTCTAAAGCAAATGCACAGTTTTACATTTTTAATGCATGACAATTCATACAGCAATATATGAGAATACTAATTTCTTCATAGCCTCCTAAATACTTGTTGTCATTTTTATTATAGCCTCCTATAATATGTAAAGTGGTATCTCTTTGTGGTTTTAATTAGTATTTCCCAAAAGACTAATTATGTTGAACACCTTTTCTTGTGCTTATTGGCCATTTGTTTATCTCCTTTGGAAAATGTCTGTTTGAATGCTTTGTCCATTTTTAATTGAGTATTTTAATAGTACTGTTGTAAGAGATTTTAATATATTCAATGTATAGTTTCTTTTTTTATTATACTTTAAGTTCTGGGGTACATGTACAGATCTTGCAAGATTGTTGCATAGGTATACACACGCCAAGGTGTTTTGCTTCATCCATCTCCACATCACCTACATTAGCTGTTTCTTCTAATGTTACCCCTCCCCCGCCTCTCCACCCCCTCCTATCACTCCCCTAGCCCCCCAACTCCCAACAGACCCCTGTGTGTGATGTTCCCCTCCCTGTGTCCATATGTTCACATTGTTCAACACCCACTTATGAGTAAGAACATGTGGTGCTTGGTTTTCTGTTCTTTTGTCAGTTTGCTGAGAATGATGGTTCCCAGATTATCCACACCCCTGCAAAGGACATGAATTCATCTTTTTTTATGGCTGCATAGTATTCCATGGTGTATATGTGCAACATTTTCTTTATGCAGTCTATAATTGATGGGCATTTGGGTTGGTTCCAAGTCTTTGCTATTGTAAACAGTGCTGTAATGAACATACATATGCATGTGTCTTTGTAATAGAACAATTTATAATCTTTTGAAAATATGCCCAGTAATGGGATTGCTGGGTCAAATGGTATTTCTATTTCTACATCCTTGAGGAATTGCCACACTGTCTTCCACAATGGTTGAACTAATTTACACTCCCACCAACAGTATAAAAGTGTTCCTACTGGGAGAGAGATCCAAGATGGCCGATTAGCAACAGCTCAGGAATGTAGCTCCCAGTGAAAGCGCAGAGAACGAGTGGACGCCGCACTTTCCGACGAATTTTTGTTGCCCACAGACTGGAAGATTCCTGGGAGAGGAGCCACACGGGTCGCCAGCGTGACTCTTTTGGCCGGCGCAGCTGTTTTGCTGGTTCCCCAGCACGGTACTTCTCGGTGCGGAGTATACGGACGGGACGGGATAGGCTGGTCCCATCCCCACAAGGAAAACAGCAATTGGAAGCACTGAGGACTGAGAGTTTCACAACAAGCACAGTGAACCCGGGAAGGTCCGGCTCTGTGGGGAACGGGCATCCGCCAAAGGAAAACTAAGAAACAGAAAAACTTCATCAGCAGGCGGAGAGAGATCCAAGATGGCCACGTAGCAGCAGCTCAGGATTGTAGCTCTCAGTGAAAGCACAGAGAGCGAGTGGATGCCGCAATGGCAGACGAATTTTTGATGCCCACAGACTGGGAGATTCCCGGCGAAGGAGTCACACGGGTCGCCAGCGTGACTCTTTTAGCTGGCGCAGCTGTTTGGCCGGCGCCCCAGCACAGCGCTTCTCTGTGCGGAGTATACAGGACTTGGTGCCCTTTTAGTCAGGCTTCGCTGGTCCCAACCCCACAAGGAGAACAGCAATTGGAAGCGCTGAGGACTGAGAGCAAGCAAAGCTGAACCTGGGAAGGCCCAGCTCTGTGGGGAAGGGGCACCTGCCAAAGGAAAACTAAGAAACAGAAAAAACCTCATAACCAACAAGCTGGACGTCCACTCAGAGACCCAATCTGAAAGTCGGCAATTACAAAGACGACAGGTGGATAAATCCACAAAAATGGGAAGAAACCAGTGCAAAAAGGC
>CAUYQU010051651.1:0-12468 GCA_963574635.1 Cheracebus regulus | reverse complement strand
GCTTGTTGGTGATGAAGTTTTTTCTGTTTCTTAGTTTTCCTTCGGGGGGCGCCCCTTCCCCACAGAGCTGGGCCTTCCCGGGTTCAGCTGTGCTTGTTCTCAGTCCTCAGCACTTCCAATTGCTGTTCTCCTTGTGGGGATGGGACCCGCCGAGCCCGACTAAAAGGGCATCCAGTCCCGTACACTCTGCACCGAGAAGTGCTGCGCCGGCCAAAAGAATCTCGCTGGCGACCCGTGTGGCTCCTTCGCCGGGAATCTCCCAGTCTGTGGGCATCAAAAATTCATCTGCAATCGCGGCATCCACTTGCTCTCTGCACTTTCACTGGGAGCTACAATCCTGAGCTGCTGCTACGTGGCCATCTTGGATCTCTCCCCTGGCTGATTTTTAAATTTCGTTTGTAGAGAAGGGTTCTTGCTGTGTTGCCCAGGCTCGTTGAGAACTCCTGGCCTCAGGTAGTCCTCCTGCCCTGGCCTCCCAAACTGCTGGGATTACAGGTGTGAGCCACTATATCTGGCCCACTTTATCTTTATACTATAGGTTAAACCTTGTAAATTTGGGCATCTCTTTAAAAACTGCCAAAAATTTAGAATTAATTTGAGTAGATGATTTAATCTAATTCTTTATACAATTTAAATATTCCTAGCATTCACAAACAGTGAGTTTAAAAAAAATTTTAGACAACAGTTACAAGTGGGAAACTGCCTGTGATTTCGACAATGTTCATACCAGAAAGAATGATGCAGTTACGCTCATAGTGATTATGGCGTATGATACTCAAAGCTTAGTTTCTCAGATGTTGGTTTTATCTTTCTTGCCTCAGAATAATCTTGGATGAAGCTGCTTTACATCTATCTGACAAATGCAATAGTGTTACTATAAATCTGAATAGAGGTAAGAGTTAAAAAACAAGTGGAGTAGATGAATGCTACTTTATTTTCATGCGTGAATATTTTGAAGCATTTTAACTCTGGGATAATGCTAGTAAACTAAGAATCTTATTAAAGATCCTTCAAGATTAAAGGGTCTTTAAGTATATAGTGATTATGTAGTATATATTCAGAGCTTAGTTTTTCAGATATATTGGTTTTTTACTTTGAAATTGTAATGTTCTTATAACGCTAGTTACATACATCAAATTACTGTATATACTACACATTTTTATTTAAGATAATTTTTGTTTCTAACAAAAAATAAAGTGAATTTTAGGACTTTTATAGGATAAAATTATATTTTCATCACAGTATAATTATTTGTAGTGCTCTCTGCAATGAATTTCAAAGGAATCCTAGTTGTATTATGTGTTGTTTGACATTTTTGAAAGCTGTACTCATTTTCTTAATTTAAAAAATTTTAGATTATGTTCGTGTGATGGACATGGGGCTTTTGGAGTTAACCATAACTGCAGTGAAGTCTGATTCTGATGGAGAGCAAGTAAGTTTTTAAAATAAACAAAAATTTTAAGTTCTATTTTTTAAGAGATAAAAAAAATTGAGTTTAATATTTTTCCACATGCCTAATTTTGGTCAGAAATAGAGTAAATATATTAAAAATTTATTTATTTAAATACTTTTTTTATGTAGTGAGACAGATGATCATTTATCTTATTTAATGTAAATCTATGCAAAAAAGAAACTTTTGTCTTTTGTTTGGAAAACATTTTCATTATTTTTTTCTGTGTCTCATCCAGACTGAGCCCCGCTTTGAGTTACACTGTTCCAGCGATGTTGTCCATATCAGAACGTGCTCAGACTCTTGTGCTGCATTAATGAATCTCATTCAGTACATTGCAAGCTATGGTGACTTGCAGATACCTAACAAGGCAGAAATGAAGCCTGGAGCCTTTCAAAGAAGGTCTAAGGTACAGTCAGCAATGTTATTCCTCCAGTCCCTGTCATGTCGTGACATGTTTGCATTATTGAGGTCTTCATGACAGTCATAAGGTAGAAAAGAAACTTTGAAAGTCATTCATCTGTTCTTTACCTTCAGAATAATGGAGTTAGGAAAGGTGATTTCATGGGCCTTTTTAGAAGACCATTTGATTGTTTTGATATTCATTGTTTCCATTAATCTTCTTAACAAACATAATACTTTTTTTTTCCCCTAGATTTAAGTTATTTTCATCTGTCCTAAGGGAAGAAAGAAAACATTTATCATGTAAAAGCTTGTTCTATGCAAGTTGTATGTAAAAATGCTATGAAAAGCTGGCAGGTATTGTTACCAGAAGACTTTTTTTTTTTTTTTTTTTTTAAGACGGAGCCTTAATCTGTCACCCAGGCTGCAGTGCAGTGGTGTGATCTCAGCTCACTGCAACCTCCACCTCCTGGGTTCAGGCAATTCTCCTGCCATAGCCTCCTGAGTAGCTGGGACTACAGTTTGTACCACCTTACCCGGCTAATTTTTTGTGTTTTTAGTAGAGATGGGGTTACACCATGTTAGCCAGGATGGTCTCAAACTCTTGACATCATGATCTGACCGCCTTGGCCCCCCAAAGTGCTGGGATTACAGGCGTGATCCACTGCACCCAGCCCCAGAAGACTTATTTATATCATCATATTTTCCCTGTTTCTTATCTCTAAGACAATCCAGTTTTCAGTGTACTTTCTCATATGACTTCCTTTTCCTTTCATGATGACCTGGTGAGATAGAGAGGTTAAAGATTAGTACTTCTATTTTACAGATTAATAAGACCCAGAAAATTTAGATGATTGCCCTCATGAGTAGCAGAAACAACAATAAACCCAGATATTTTGGTGTCCAGTTCAGTGCACTTTTTGCCCCAAGTGTCACCTTTCTAACTTCTCTTATGTCCAAACTGAAGAATGTCCAGTTTGTTTTGCGTTTTTTCTTTTTCAGTGTTATTCTTTGTGGTCTCTCTTATGAACAGAATGTTCAGTCCCCTTAGGTTCTGGAGCCTCTCTTCTGTACTCTAGTAAGGGCTTGACTGGCATTGTGTTTGTTATCTGTTGTTCAGGATTATTTTACACTTTATTTGTGTTACATTTATGTTTGTGACTCCTTGTTCCTGCTGTATGCTTATGATAATAAGGTGATTTATGACACCCCCTCTACTGTTTATTCCCTTTTAAAAAACATTCTTATTTTAAATTATCCCTTGCCATTGGAACTTGCCACTTTATGCTCACATATAAAAGCATGATCTGAGTTTAATGAACCTACAGCTCACTAACCAAAATGGTTAAGTATCAGTGCTGGAATTGAACTCTGAATCACCGTTTAGTAGATTTCTCCTCCTTTGTGTGCCCCCTAATGTTAGGTGTCCCAAGAAATGAGGCTTCGACCTACAGGGGCTTTATCTCAAAGGGGTGAAAGTTATTGCAACCATCAGAGTTAAGGAGGTCAGACTTACTTAGTAATCCCCTCTTTCCCAGCTTTATTGCAGTTTGTTCAACTTCCTTGTTTTCAAATGCATTGCCTCTTCAAGATCCCAGTTTACTGTCTGGCTTTGAGGTGATGACAAATTTATTTCTCTTTGCCAGTATTTGTTAGGGTGGTAATACTAAAAACTTAAAATATACCAGCTACTGGGCATAGAAAAATGAGTAGGTTTCTATTTCTTACGTTTTTGTACAATGTAATGTATTTCTGGGATTAAATAAATGTAAGTAGTTTGCTTCTTAAGAGCATTTTCAGTTATTTTTAATTAGGTTTTTTGGCTATAGGTAGATTCCAGTGGCCGATCATCCTTAGGTGGTCCAGTGCTTCCTGAAGCAGATCAACAAATATTACGAGATCTGATGAGTGATGCTATGGAGGAGATTGACATCCAACAAGCCACCTCGTCAGTAAATCCACAGGCTAATGGTAAGATTAGGACTCTCTTCAGGGAGCACTAATGTTATAGTTGAGGCTTATACATTATTTGTGTTCTCATAAATTTAATAAGTCACTTATTAAGGATATGTATGAGTTTTCATGGATATCTGTCAGTCATTCAGCTTGTGTCTACTTAGTGTCTAGTAAATAGGTAACTCTGGTCAGTATGGTGTGAGGATACAGAGTGAGTAGAAGACAGAGCTTATGTTTTTGGTAGCTTGTAGCCTAGTAAAACAAATGGGCACAAGACTGGTGCCAATTCTTAGACGGACTGGTAAATGATACAAGAAAACACCTCAAAGGTGGTATATCCTCCAGAAAGGATACTGTTTGGAAAGGATTGGAATAATTTTATTAGACTTTAATGAAACTAAGATGACCTGGCTTTTTAAAAGTAGATAGGATTTAGGTATATAAAGAGGGAGGAGAAGGTAATCTTGGCAAGGTCATTAACGTCAACAGAGCAAAGAAAGAGGCATACATCAGCCTTAGTTATTTAGCCATGACATCTGGGCTGTTACTGAAAGAAAAGTTTCCTTCTTATTGAAAAGAATTAGACAATAAAGTTGGATAAGCAGAGAGGGACCCAGATGATTAGAAATCCTTGAAAATCAATGGAAGCATGTAAACATTTTGAAGCCTCTATTTCAAAAGTATTTTTTCTAGTTGAATGGCCATAGCCATATCTATATGTTGGGAAATGTTAATTAAAAAAATTATTTCACAGTGTTGTAAAAGTCTAGTGTTAAATGTTACTTTCATACTAATTTAGGATAAATTAGAACTAAGGAAGCAAACTGGGACTTGTTGTGTTCTGTGTACTACATTATTTGTAATAAATATTAGCAGCTAGGCTGGGTACAGTGGCTCATGCCTGTAATCCTAGCACTTTGGGAGGCTGAGACGGGCAGATCGCTTGAGCTCAGGAGTTTGAGACCAGCCTGGGCAACATGGTGAAACCCCATCTCTCCAAACAACAACAAAACAAATTAGCTAGATATGGTAGCATGTGCCTGTAATCCCAGATACTTGGGAGGCTGAGGTGGGAGGATCACCTAAGCCCAGGAGACAGAGGTTGCAGTGAGCCAGGGTCATGCCACTGTACTCCAGCCTGGGTAATAGAGCAAGATTCTGTCTCAAAAAAAAAAAAAAAATTAGCAGCTATTTTAATTACATGGGAAAGAATATTTAGTAATTATTTACCAGGTGGCTTCAATATACAAAATTCTGTACTAGGCCCTGGGTACCTGTAGGAATGAGTAATTCTGAGGTACTGCTGTGGAAGAATTTAAAATCTAATCTATGAGTCACTTAAAACCAAAATGTCCCTTTCTTCACCTTAGTGTTCTCAGCCCCATCACAGTGTTTGGTTTTAATGAGTGAATGCAGAAAGAATTAGTGACTCTTAATATGTAATATAAACATATTAAAATATATGTTGACATACAGACTTTGGTGCACATGTAATCTTTTGTGATTGCTGCCTAAGGTTAGGTGTCCAGTTTGGGTATCCCAGGCCTTAGAAAGCGATCTTCTTTTCATGCTTGAATTGCTGCCTCCTCTGCCACCCAAAGCTTGCTCAACAGCTATTCTCTCCTCCCTTCAAGCAGAGACTTCCTGTAGTTCTAGGCAAGGCTCTGCTAAATGTAACCATTTTCCCCTCCCATTGTAATATTGTCCAAGAAGTTTCTTCCAGAGCGCCACCCGTAGGACAGAATGTCAAAGGTGAAATCCTGGCTAAAACCAAACTCCACTCAACACTAACCAGCAGCTGCTGAAGTCCTGAGCTTCTCCAATCCCAACTCACTGAGAGGAAGCTGTCTTAATGACATTGCCATTTACCATTTTCTTAGAGAACTTCAAGTTTATCATTAGTTTTTTTATGAGTTTTTTTTTTTTTTAAACAGGGTCTTGGTCTGTCGCCTGGGTTGGAGTGTAGTGGTATGATCTCAGCTCACTGCAACCTCTGCTTCCCCGGTTCAAGCGATCGATTCTCCCACTTCAGCCTCCTAGGTAACTGGGACTACAGGTGTGCACCACCATGCCCGGCCAAGTTTTGTATTTTTAGTAGAGACAGGGTTTCGTCATGTTGGCCAGGCTGGTCTCTAACTCTTGACCTCAGGCGAACCACCCATCTCGGCCTCCTCAAGTGCTTGGATTATAGGCGTGAACCACCATGCCTGGCCTATGAGTGGTTTTTGATGTATTTCTGACTCTTGCTGAGGTGTTTTGGTTATTTAAGATCTCTTTAAACCTCAAATTTTAGAAATGAGATATTGTGACTGGGCACAGTGGCTCATGCCTGTAATCCCAGCACTTTGGGAGGCTGAGGCAGGCGGATTGCCTGAGCTCAGGAGTTTGAGACCAGCTGGGGCAACACTGTGAAACCCTGTCTCTACTAAAATACAAAAATTAGCTGAGTGTGGCGGTGTGCACCTGTAGTCCCAGCTACTCAGGAGGCCGAGGCAGGAGACTTGCAAGAACCCAGCAGGCGGAGGTTGCATTGAGCCAAGATTGTGCCGCTACACTCCAGCTTGGGTGACAGAGCGAGACTCTATCTCAAAAAAAAAAAAAAGAAATGAGATATTATAGGTAAAAGCACACAACATATGTCGGACACATTGACACATGGTTAAAAAACTTGTTATTGTTGATAATATTTCAAAGTATACCAAAAGGTTTTAATCTTTTTATCTAGGTGTTTTGGATGAAAAATGTCAAATTCAGGAGCCATGTTGTTCAGATCTCTTCCTGTTTCCTGATGAGAGTGGGAATGTATCCCAGGATCCTGGCCCCACCTATGCCTCATTCTCTCACCATTTCATCAGTGATGCAATGACAAGTGTGCCCACTGAGAACGATGACTTTTGCATTCTTTTTGCACCGAAAGCAGCCATGCAGGTAATAAATTTATAACATTATTGAAGCCTTGAATGATGTTATAAATGGAATTGATCAAAGGGTGCCCGGAGAAAATACTGTTATTTTGTCAATTCTTTATAGTTCAGAATTACTTTGGTTGGTAATATACTATTGACAGTTTGTAAATGGTTGCTATACTTTAGTATTTCTGTGATACATCTCACAGAGACTCAGAGAAGAATTCTCTTTGCAAAATTTCCAACATAGATTGTTGAACTCCAGATGTATTGTGTAGTAAGATGACTCTTCAAGGATCATGAAATTAAATGGCAGAAGGATCTGCTGCACAGAATTGCTAGTCCAAGAACTGGAAAAGATAAGATGTGATTTGTATGAAGGCTGATGGTTGGGGCATGTTTATGTGTATGTATAGATATAGGGGTTTGTGTGTGTGTGTGTGTGTGTGTGTGTGTGTGTGTGTGTGTGTGTGTGTGTATTTGGAAACTTTCCAGTAGTAACTGTCCAGTAAGTGTATTTGTTTACTTAGTTCTGTAAGTTCTGAGAACCTTCTGGTTAAATTTTTAAAAATCCCAAACAATCAAACTCAGGATAAACCTGTTATTAAAAACATGGTAATATCATCCATATGTTGAAATTTGTTAAGTTTTGTAGTATTGACTTTAAACAAACAAAAAAAACCACACACTAAATTTTTGCCTTCTTTATTAAACAAGTAATGAAAGCCAAATTGTAAACTATAAAAAATCCTTATGGAGTGATTTACATGGAATAAAGAGAGTTTATTTTAAGGTTAATAAAGCAGAGTATCTTTGTGATGACTAATGCCAGCAGCCATTACCTTATTTTATATATTGGAATTATTAAAAAGAATGTAGAAGCAAGAGTGCCCCTTGAGATGTGCAACATAATCAGTTGTTACTAATAAGAAAAGAGAGTGTTACCTGTTTGTTTATTTTAGGAGAAGGAAGAAGAACCAGTTATAAAAATCATGGTTGATGATGCAATTGTGATAAGAGACAATTATTTCAGTCTGCCTGTTAAGAAGACTGATACGAGCAAAGCCCCGTTACACTTTCCCATTCCTGTGATTCGGTATGTGGTGAAGGAGGTCTCTCTTGTCTGGCATCTCTATGGAGGAAAGGATTTTGGAACAGTCCCACCCACTTCTCCGGCTAAAAGTTATATGTAAGTTGATTTCTATATAAGTTTATTTGTCAGGCCAATATTTTCTTTCTATAGAAAAATAAATAGAATTTTCCATTTCCCCTTTAGAAGAAAAAAAAGAAAAATAAATATAATTTATGATTTTAAGAATTATTAAGAATTGCATTAAAAACTGTGTAATTTGTCACTCTTACAGTTTTCCAATTGTGAACTTTTTTGTATTGTTTGTATTTTCACTAAAATGTTGACTTTCATCATTTTAATTCAGCAGAAATTTTCAGGTATCTACTGTTGCGGAATTTAGAGACTGGAGAGACCTATGAGGTTGCAGAAGGATTTTATTTTAGGTGCACACTGGCCCAGTTCAGACTCATGTTCAAAATGGCTGAGTGGCCAGACAAAGGAGGCAGGCTTCTTTTATGCTCATAAAGGTGTGAAAACATGAAGCAGGAGGTGGGTTTACAGAAGCAGGCACAAAAGTAATTAATTAACCTTGACATGTCTTATAACATGTCTTACATTTTGAGGAACATGTTTAGCAACTGGTGTTTATCTGTGCTGTGTGGCCTTGCTGCTGCTCTGAAACAAAACAAAGACTTACAGAACTCACAAGGAATGTGGAGGATAGATAAGGTTAATGGTTTGCAGGAGAGACAGTTAACATTCCTCCTTAACTTGGGTTCTGGGGCTGGGGACATGCTTTTTTACAGGCAATTCTTTGCTAAAGTTATTACAGTCCTTCTTATTTTATTAATTTTCCTTTCCTTTTCCTGTTCACTACCATGTACTATTTCACAAAAATGAGTAAGTCCTGTGACTGACAGAGGGCAGTGAATTGCAGGAAGTGTGTCAGGAGGCCGGGGCATGCCTTCTCCCCCAGCATCCAGCAGGGCACGGAGCAGAGAGTCAGTGGTCATTGAGTACTTGTGAGACAAGTGCAGTATGCTGGTGGCTGGGAGAGAATCAGATGGACAGAATCCATGTAGGGGGACAGACTTCCTTATTGAGGTGGGGCATGGCATAGAGGCTGCATAGAGCAATAACATTTGGCACAATAGTTCAGCAACTTTTTCTCCTTAAAAGTGATTTTAAAACATGTCCAACTTTACCGTAATTCTTTTGTGTATTAGTTGGGATTCCTAGGACTTGTGCTGTGACCGTAAAGGGTTTCCAAAGTAACAAGAAGCTTATAAGGAGGCTCATTTCTAAGTGTATCCTGTAATATGGATCCCGGCGTCATAATTCGCTTTTTCTGTCGTTTTGAGTATTTAGCAAGCAGATTGTTATTGTAATGGCAGTAATAAAATGCATGTTTTCCATGTCTCCAGAGTAAAGAAGATACCGTTTGGTTTCTAGTAATTTGTGGCAGCGTTCTGAAAGCTCTGTACTCTTACTTTGTCTTTCATCTCATCATTTTCCTTAATGTCTTTCATTGACTTTCTTTGAATATTCCTTTAACAAAAGGATTTTCTTGTGTTGCTCATTTTTAGTAGTCCCCACAGTTCTCCTTCTCACACACCCACAAGACATGGACGTGGTATGGTATGTGGAGGAAAAGGAAGGAACCATGACTTTTTAATGGAAATACAGTTAAGCAAGGTAAGATGGCATTTGAAAGGAAAAATCCACTTACGTAGGACATCGCGGGGGTTCTTTTGTTATCCGCCACCACGTAGTCTTGAGCCTTAAGTCCCAACCCTTTGGATTGGAAAAGTGTAAGGATCTTGTATAAAACTCTTACCTCTTTTTCATTCTCAAATGTTCTAAGAAGACTGAGGTGTTTTTCTTTTGTTTTTGTTTACCTGGGCTACTCCTAAAGCAGTGGTTCTCAGAGTTGAGCAAGCTCAGAATCCCCTGGAGGCTTATTAAAACACAGGTTTCTGGGCTCCCCCCTGGAGTTCTGATTCAGGAAGTCTGAGGCAGGGCCAGACTGAGGAGACACTGCCCTAGAGCACCTGTCTGGGAAAGCCTGTGTTGGGACAGTGCATCTGGTAGGTCCTTTATGAGGGACTAGAGACCAACAGGGCCAGACCGCTAATGGCATCACACATATTTAATTCTACCAGCTTGTCTGAGATTGTACCTAAGTGCCATATTTTAGGATAGTTAGCATAACAGTACTGTAGTGATGACAATTCCATGTGTTTAATCGTCTCTGCTTCCTTTTGGAGCCTGAACCCTGTCTCCGTTGATTCATTTTAAAGCAATTTCATAGGTATGCAAGATAATAATTTTATGCCTTATTCCTATTGAGAATTTTCCTTGGAAAGGATAAAGGATTTTACCAAGGTCAAATAAGAAATACCAGTCAAGCTTCTCTGTGTATGGTAGGGTCCACATGCAGTAGTCCCCCTTATCCACAGGCATACATGATAAGACCCTCAGATCGTACTGAACTTTATGTATACTATGTTTTTCCTATATATACACACCTATGATAAAGTTTAATTTCTAAGTTAGGCACTGAAAAAGATTGACAACAATAATGAATAATAAAATAGAGCAATTATGGCATGCTCTAATAAAAGTTACATGAATGTGATCTCTCTCTTGCTCTAAAATACTGTAATGTTTTTGGACCTCAGTTGACCATGGGTAACTGAAACTGTGGAGAGCAAACGCTTGGATAAGCAGGGCACACTGTGGATTAATAAATGAGTGAATAAGTGAAGGAATGTCATGTTGTTTAGTTTTTTTGAAAGTGGAATTGTAAGCTGAGGTAGAATTCAAAGGAAATGATGAGTGATATTTTGCATTTTAAAGAGAAAATACAATGTAATAAAACATAAAGAATTGTTCCACATTCTTTCTCCTTATCTGTTAAGGTGAAGTTTCAGCATGAAGTCTATCCCCCATGCAAACCTGAATGTGATTCCAGCCTCTCTGAACACCCAGTCTCCCGGCAGGTGTTCATTGTTCAGGATCTTGAAATTCGAGATCGTTTGGCAACATCACAAATGAATAAATTTTTATACCTGTATTGCAGTAAAGAAATGCCTCGAAAAGCTCACTCCAACATGGTAAGAATTAACCTCATTGTTCTTGTGTTATGTTAGTTTTGGAAACATGTTTTTATCTCCTCTAACTGCAGAAGAATTAGAGTAGGGAAAATTACTGGATATCTTTTTTCATTTTAATGTGAAGAATCCCTTTTGAATGTGTTGCTAAGTTTGATGTTTAAAAAATTATTTAGGGTCCATTAACTATAATTGCTAATAAATTGATATCTGAGGAAACTAGAAGTTTATAGTGATCTATATAAAATGTTTAGTATTGCTGAAGGTGTTCCAGCTTTCTAACACTCTTTATATTTTAGTAAGGGGGAAATGATTTGTTCAGGACTTTGGAGGTCCTTTGTAGAATTTGCTTTTGGAATATGGGCCTGTGGTTAGCTTCAGGGTTTTGGTAGGCTTCCATTACTAAGTGCAACATTATCCATTTGCAATTTTTCCTCTAAAGAGTCTGTATCTTTGAGCAGATTTTTTTTTTACCCCCTGACAGTGTCTCACTCTGTCAACCAGGCTGGAGTGCAGATTGTGGCTCACTGCAGCCTCAACCTCCTGGGCTCAAACTGTCCTCCCATTCAGCCTCCCGAGTAACTGGGACTACAGGCGTGCATCACCATACCTGGCTAGTTTTTTATTTTTGTGGAGATGGGGTTTCCCTTTGTTGCCCAGGCTGGTCTGGAACTCCTGAACTCAAGTAATCCTCCCACCTTGGCTTCCCAAAGTGTTGGGAATACCAGCGTAAGCCCCTGAGCCCAACCTGTAATCAGATTATTGACAGGGACATGTGACCGAAAAAAGTTGGATTCAGGCTTTTAAGGAAAGAGGGTAAACAATTCCTCTTTTTCTCATATAGTATAGGAATAGGAATTTTTCTTTTTTCTCTCATTTTTAAAGAGAAGAAGTCCATCATATTATTGCAGAAAAATGCTGTTCTTTTTCTTGCCTTGCAGTTGACAGTGAAAGCCTTACATGTGCGTCCAGAATCTGGCAGGTCCCCACAGGAGTGCTGCTTGAGAGTGTCACTGATGCCGCTCCGCCTCAACATTGACCAGGTTTGTGGCATGAGCCTGATTCCTGCCATTGTAGTTAGATATAGATTGCATGTTCAGAATAAGGGGATTGTAATGTTTATCATTATTGAACTTTTATGGCAGTTACATACTTACAGCAAACTTCTGATAAAGAACAGTGCAAATTTGTTAGACGTTTGGAATCTGAACTGTGGGTGAGTAAACATCATTAGATGTTATTCCCCAGTCTCCTACTCGTGGTGCGATATAGACCTTAATACCTGCTTCTTCTTCTCGAATCCTTATGTACTCTACTCCCAGTTCAGATATGCATACGTTTTCAGAGAGTATTAGAGGATTCCCTGATGGATTGAATGCTGCTCTGTCTTCATCACAGCATCTGGAAGATAATTCTTTTTTGTTTGTTTGTTTGTAGAAAGTGATTTATTTAAAGAGAGAGAGAAACAGGAGAAGGAGAGAGAAAGAAACAGCTAACTCTCACACTGAGTGAGAGAATCCAGAAAGATGGAATCCAGGAGAGGAAAGCAGCTTCCATGAGACTGTTAGG
>CAUYQU010051650.1:0-15467 GCA_963574635.1 Cheracebus regulus | reverse complement strand
CCTTTAAATTTTATTGAGGCCCTTTTTTTTTTTTTTTTTTTTTTTTTTTTTTTTTTTTATTAAAATTGGAAATTAACCAACGCAAAAATTAAGCAATGACAAAATTGCCCAACGAAAAAAACAAAAACTGTATTAAAATTTTTAATTGTTTTATTATTCATTGGGTTTCTGCACAAGTTGAAATAAAAAAAAAAAAAAAAAAAAAAAAAAAAAAAAAAAAAAAGGGCCTCAATAAAATTTAAAGGATTGAACAAAAAATACGCATTATGATTTCCCATTGCAATTAATTTAAAATGGATCAAAAACTGAAATATAAGAGATAAAACTAGAAAACTCTTAGAAGCAGAGTTAGAGTTACATACATGTAAATTTTTGTGACCTTGAATTGGGCAGTGTTTTCTTACATATGACACCAAAAGCACTAGCAAATAACAATGAACTTCATAAAAATTAGTTATTTGCTCTTTAAAGGACATAGGAAAGTGAAGAGACAACTGACTGAATGGGAGAAAATATATGCAAATCATATATCTGAAAAGGGTCTAGTATCCAGAATACATAGAAAATTCTTACAACTTAGCAAAAAGACAAATAATCCAACATAAAAATGAACTAATGATGTTGAGCTTGTCATGTGCTTATTGGCCATTTGAATATCTTTGGAGAAACATCTATTCAAATCCTTTGCCCATTTAAAATTAGATTATGTTTTCATTTGTAAGAGTTCTTTATATATTCTGGATACTAGACAATTATCATATACATGATTTGCAAATGTGTATCTGGTTTTTTACAGTGTACATGAAAAAACAATACTGGTAGTAATGTGCTAAACACAAACTTCCCTCCAAGTTAAAGTATGAATTGAAAAGTGCAATCATGCTTCAGCCTACCCTGACCCTTTTTTTCCTTTAGTTTTTCCTACACCATCATCTAAAGCAGGGGTGTCCAATCTTTTGGCTTCCCTGGGCCACATGGGAAGAATTGTCTTGGTCTACATATAAAATACACTAACACTAACGATAGCAGATGAGCTTAAAAAAAATTGGCAGGGCACGGTGGCTCATGCCTGCAATCCCAGCACTTTGGGAGGCTGAGGTGGGCAGATCACGAGGTCAAGAGATTGAGACCAACCTGACCAACACAGTGAAACCCTGTCTCTACTAAAATACAAAAATTAGCTGGTCGTGGTGGTATGTGCCTGTAGTCCCAGCTACTCAGGACGCTGAGGCAGGAGAATTGCTTGAACCTGGGAGGTGAAGGTTGCAGTGAGCCAAGATTGCGCCACTGCACTCCAGCCTGGTGCCTGGCGATAGAGCGAGACTCTTGTCTCAATAAATAAATAAATAAATAAATAAATAAAATAAATCCCGAAAGCCTTTCTGGGCTGCATTCGGCACGGGTTGAACAAGCTTGAACTTAAGGTTTTACAACCATCTCATGAACAAGAAAAGGTCTTGGCAAGGAAAGAGGCTTCTTTTAAAGGTTTTCTACTGTAAACTTTTTATAATAGCATTAAACTGTACTTTTTAAGAGGAAAAGAGAAGTAATTCTAAACCTTGCCATAAACTAGGACACAAACACACAATTTAAAAACGACAATTAGCACTTAAAATTACCATAAGCTTAACTGTTAAATTGTTAAGGGTGGGTTGGAGATGAGTGGCAGAGGGTAGGAGGGATGCTATATAGCTGATGTTGCTTGGCAGAATTTTAAAGTAACAATTAAAATGTGACATATTTAGTAAAATATGTAGAATATTTTTCAAAGGCTTTATTTCTCTGTTTAAAGATAGAGACGGTCCATGTCTCTTAAAATTCTCGTTTCAATATGTAATCAGTGAAAAATAGTAATTTTATTTAAAAATAAATTAATCTTTCATAAATATTTTATCCATAGCAGAAAAATGTTTGCTCTTCTCAAATTGAAACACATTTGTTAAGAGTAGAATTATATTCAAATAGGAAGGTGATCTTAAATGTGAAATTATTAAATTTATGCAAATTACTGCTAATGCTCTATTCCTACCAATAATTAAGAGAGTCCTGTAAACCCAAGCTCAAGAGCAAAGTCACATGACAGCTATGAAACTTTTATACAATGACTCATTGTTGCTGACGCTAAAATTTTATGAACTTCAATGAAACTTACAGACTTATCAATTCCTAACAAACAAGTGAGACTGTACACTGAGAAGCCACAAACAGTCATAGTAATCATATTCTATGCCTCAACATCATTCTTCTTGCTAGTTTGTGTTGGTTTTAGAACATGGCTGTAAATTTTTTGACTTCCCATCATAAGGCAAAATATATGTCCCCTTTCCTTGGATATGGGAGGGTTGAGGACTGCTTCCAACAGAGAAAGGATGCCAGGTAACTTCAAGGCTAGATCATACAAGACCATGATCAGGCTACCTGTAGCCTCTCCAGCTGACAAGTCCCACGCACCCAGTGATTCCTATCAAGGTGCTAGAAATGTGAATGAAGAAACCGACTTGGAAGTAGACCCTCCAGTTCCAACTGTTGCAGTCCCTGGCTTTCAGCGCTTTCCCAGCTGTGGCACACTTGTAACAGCAGAGACAAGATATCCCTGTTGCATCCTGTCTGCATCCTGACTCATAGAATCAACAAATGCTTGTTGTTTAATGTCATTATGTCTGGGGTGGTTAGTTTCTCAGCAGTGAATAACTGGAACATAGATCAACAATTTAATTGGACAAACGTTAGATGACTGTCAACTTTGGGCAAATAAACTGAAAGACCAGTAAAGACATGGTTCTGTTTCTAAAGGAATCTACAACCCAGCATTAAATTCTAACTTCGGAGACTCTCTAATAACTAGAAAAGTATCTGGCACCTCACAGATAATCAATAATTGCTGAATAAACAAATGAACTATATTATTTAGGATTGAGTGTTGTATAATATACATTTCTACCTGAATTTCAAGGTTCTTATTCAAAAGAACAGAGAAAGATCAAACTGCTCATCACTATCTGTTCAAATGGCATATAAAAGTCATATTAAATTTTGTAATTTTTGTATCTTCATATACTCAATAATCACTCTTAGCTGTCTGTATATCAGGCAAATCACCACCTTTTCCAATCATCCATTTTTTCATTGTATCTTTCATATTATAGGCCTAAGATACTTTGGAAATGATACAATTGGTAACTCCGATATTAATGAGCACAACTGGAAAATGAAACCTTCAACTGGATGTAACTGCTTAGCCTTTACCAACACGTACATGAAAGGACAGTTTTCAATTCCCAAGGTTTTACACTATCATTATAAATGGTTTGATAAGAAACACTAGTAATACTTCAACTGCAAATTAAATTCTTGAATGCATGTTAAAGGAATATTCCTAAAAATCTGTGAAACTGTTATCTTTCAGCTCTTAAACTGAACTGACCATTCAGTTTCTCTAACATCTCATGACTGATGTTTATAAAAGAGTTAGAAAAGAAGCCCGTACACTAAAAAGAACAGTTCTACTGAAAGAAGTAAGAAGCCTAAAATATTCTTCAGCCATAACTACTCCTGACCCAGACAAGTATACTCAAAAGACCAATGTCAGTTTCCAGGAGGCCTCTGCCATCATGTTCAGATTCTATGCTTGCTGGTTACAGAAGATATATAAAAAAAGGTAAGGCTATATCATTACACGCATTTTCAAAAGTCGGTCTATCCCACTCTATATTAGCTCCTAGTTCGAGAACAGTTTCGATTTAAGCACTTTCTCTATAAATCTAAATGTTTCTAACATTTTAATAACGTTGAGTTTTTTCATTGTTTCTCATGTCTTAATAAACTCTGATATTTAGAAATAAATATTAATAATTTATGATATAATTAATTCTGATATTTAGAAATAAATATCAATAATTTATTGATATGGAATGAACATGTATATTCATGTGCACATGAAACTCTGACTACTACATAGCAGTAGAGAACATGACCTATGATAGAGTCAACATGGTTTATTATAATAGTAAACAAGAATATAAAAGCTGAGTTTGACTATACTATTAACTCATTTTTTGACTCAGTCTCATTCATAAAATGAGGGGGATTAATCTCCTTCAAGTCTATGATTTTTTGTGTGAGTATAATAGCAAGCCATTCTATATCAGGTTTACATTCTTACATCTAAATCCAGTATGATGTATTATTTATTGTTTTTCACAACAATCAAGCAAGATTACTGCAGATTTATACTGTACAACTGGCTTACCTTGAAATTTAGAAATCAGTATTTCTGACATTTTATGTGATTCTACACAAATGACATATATTTTAACTCTTCCTAAGTTAAAGATCAAGTCTTTTGCCAAAATCAAATTATAAAACTCACAAAATAGCTAAATAAATTACTTAACCTTTTTAGAACAGAAATCCCCATAAATATTTCGTCTTCTAACTCCTAGTTTTGTTCCATCTAGTCCCTGAACCCAGAATCTTTACAAGATCTTAACAAATAAAATCATGTACTTATTTCCATACTGCAACAAAATTATGATTTTTATTGGCTGTATAGTATCCTATTGAGTTTTTATGTGCATAGTGTTTTTTAACCCTTCCCTACTTTTAAATGATTCCAATTGACCAAACTATGCACAATGTTGCATTGAACATATTTACATAAAATTTTTTCCTTCTTTTAGATTATTTCCTTAGGATAATAAGCTAGATAAAAGATGTACATTTATAAAGTTTTTTAAAAACAAACTGTCAAATTGCCTTATAGAAACAATCTATCATAATATCCTGTCACCCATTTGAATATATCAGTTTCGTATTACACTGCAAAACTGTTAACAGGTATAAAACAGTACTTCCTCACTGTAGTTTTTATATTCATGTTTTTGATAAATAATAATGTTAAATACTGTTCCATACAACTTACTTATTGGATCTCTTCTGTACATGATTTGCCCATTTACTTACTAGTGCTTTGGTTCATTTTGTTTTAATCAAGTTTTTATGTTCATTTGAACCACCTTTTTATAACATCTGGAGTTACTTCTTTTATATTTTTTGCTTACCTGTTTTTGAGATGTGCCTCCAGATCACAGCGTTGCATTACTTCTTGGCACACTGAAGAAAATGGACATAAAACTAACAATTTGTCTAGGAGTTTATGAACTAGAATACTAGACTTCTTGCACAACTTAAAATGAAGTCTTTTCCGGTCCAACGGACAGAAATCTTTCTCTTGTAAAAAGTTTCTGAGGCACTTGTAGCAGAATGTATGTCCACAGGGGGTGTCTAGTGGCTGCAGCAGAGGCTGAAGGCAAATATGGCAGACTAGGTCATCATCCACTTCATTCTGGTAATTGTATAAGTGGTTTTCTCTCGTCCAGTGCTGCTGGCCACATTCAAAACACAGGGGGTTTAGAGAAGAGGAGGAAGTCTGTTCCACAGACACCATCTCATCACTTGTTGTTCCCATTTTGAATCAATTCTGTGTTCTCATGTGTTAGACTTCCACTTCAGCCTTGGTTTCCTTTAACAGACAGGGATGTATCTGACTAAAGTCAAGGTGTGTTTTTCTAGATAAGCAAAACAGACACATTAAAAAAAGTCAATTAATATCAATGAAGATAGTTTAAAGGTAACAATATATTATTACTGGTCAGATTTTTTTAGTAAAAAATTAAAGGTTCAATCAGGTAATAAATTAGTCACAAAAAATGAAATTAATTTTCTAGTTGGCTAAGAATGACTTACTGCCACAGTCTTTTTTATTTATTCTAATTTTTAAATATTTTATTTGCTTTTTGAGTCAGGGTTTCGCTCTGTCACCCAGTCTGGAGTGCAGTGGTGCCATCTCGGCTCACTGCAACCTCTGCCTCCCAGGCAAGTGACTCTCCCAACTCAGCCTCTGAGTAGCTGGGACTGTAGTTGCACACCATGATGCCCTGCTAATTTTTTGTATGTTTTTGTAGAGACAGGGTTTCCATGTTGCCCAGGCTGGTCTTGAACTCCTGAACTCAAGCTATCAGCCCATCTGAGCCTCCCAAAGTGCTAGGATTACAGGTGTGAGCCACCCTGCCTGGCCCCCACTGTCAAGTTCTTGATGAAAAAACAACTTGTGATGAAAGGTAAAGACACCATATATTATATAGTGTGACGTAAGAAACGATTTATTTTACTGACTGAAATCCCCAAATATGTCATGTTCAACGGTAGTTTTAAAGCCAATTAATCTACATTATGTGCTAATAGTAATGCTGTTTGAGGTATATAATACATTTGCATGTCATCCTAGACATGCTTCTTTGCTTCTGATTGATTTTATGTGTTTACGGTACAATATCAAAGATTGTAGTCTTTAAAATGTAGTCTCAAGGATAATTCAGAATCAACTAACACAGGAACAGAAAACCAAACACCACATATTCTCACTCATAAATGCAAGTTGAACAACGAGAACACATAGACACAGGGAGGGGAACATCACACACTGGGACCTGTCGGGGGGTGGGGAGGGAGGGGAGGGATAGCATTAGGAGTAATACCTAATGTAGATGACGGGTTGATGGGGACAGCAAACCACCATGACATGTGTATACCTATGTAACAAACCTGCACGTCCTGCACATGTATCCCAGAACTTAAAGTATATTAATTTTTAAAAAAGACCTTTTCTCAGCACTATAGGAAAAATGAACTTCAAAATATGTATGATTTTAGTACGCTCTCCATATGTAATACAGATTATAGAAAGACACATTTGCACAACATATATAAATAACAGTGCAGACTCTGCAAAGTACAATACCATTTTATTCTATTGGAAGAAAAAAACCTGCTGTAATTCAATTAATCAGATAGGTGTTACACATTTCAATTCCACCTCATATTATTCCATACTTTGATTTGGGCTTGCTTATTCAGAGCAGCAATCTATGTGTGTGTGCATGTGTCCTCCCCAATATAAGTTTTTTCTTGTTTTTTTTTTTTTTTTTTTGAGACAGTGTCGATCTGTTGCCCAGGCTGGAGTGCAGAGGCCTGATCTTGGCTCACTGCAACCTCTGCCTCCCAGGTTCAAGAGATTCTCCTGCCTCAGCCTCCTAAGTAGCTGGGATTACAGGCATGCGCCACCATGCCCAGCTATTTTTCTATTTTTAGTAGAGGCAGGGTTTTATTATGTTGGCCAGGCTGGTCTCAAACTCCTTACCTCAGGTGATCCTCCCAAAGTGCTGGGATTGCAGGCATGAGCCACCGCACCTGGCTCTCCAATATAACTCTTACAACAGCCTCCTCCAGGACAGTGCGAGCCTAGACAGTAATGCTCCCCTCATCAAACAGTTTCCATCTACCTGCTGCTGAAGGATCAGGGATTAAACATTCAACTTGAAAGGCAGCAGCTCTGTATTTCTTCTTCTGTCAATATTTACAGAAGAGCCTCTAGAATGTACCAAACATTGAACATTGACAGAGAGGGAGAGGACAGTTAAAACCCATTATTAAAATTCAATGTAGTCAGTACTCTAAGAAAGTTAGGCACAGGATGTTGAGAATATGGAGGATCCTGAAGAAAACTGGCATCTAACTCTGGCTTTGTGGCCAGAAATAATTTCAAAAGGGAAAAAAAACATGGGACTGCTGAGTTGTGACAGGAAGTATCAGCCAGAGAGAAAAAATGGACAAGGGCATTTTGGGTGAGAAAAAAGCCTCAGCTAAGTTGCAAGGCCTTGAGGGTGTGCAGCACATTCAGGGAATATGAAGCAGGTAAAACTCGGGGACAAAGAAAACACACTCAGGGCAGGGGAATTCTAAAACTTAGTATGCCTGCCACAAGAACCCTAAGAGTAGGATATACCATGTCAAGGCTATTAGCATTTCTACTTCAGTAACAAAATTCTACAATCACATATATGTATTTGCTTGTTTATTTAAAGTATTTATTGGAAAAAAAAATGTAAATAGGCCAGGTACAGAGGCTCACAGCTGTAATCCTAGCATTTTGGGAGGCTGAGATGGGAGGACTGTTTGAGTCCTGGAGTTTGAGACCAGCCTGGGCAACACGGTAGGACCCTATCTCTACAAAAAAATTAAAAAATAAAAAATTAGCTGGGCATGGTGGCATGCACCTGCAGTCCCAGCTACTCAGGAAGCCAAGGTGGGAAGATCACTTGAGCACAGGAGTTTGAGACCAGCCTGGCAACATGGTAAGACCCTGTCTCTACAAAAAAATAAGAAAATCAGCCAGGTGTGGTGGTACATGCCTGTAGTCCCAGCTACTTGGGAGGCTTAGGCAGGAGGACTGCTTGAGCCCAGAACTTTGAGGCTACAGTGAGCCAAGACTGTACCACTGCACTCCAGCCTGGGCAACAAAGCAAGGCCCTGTCTCTAAATAAATAAATACAACTTTAAAAGAAAAATAACATTAATGTTTTAACAGATTTAACAAGAACTCCCTTAAATTAGCCAGGGGTGGCATAGGATTCAGGTAGGACAGTTGGCCTCAGATAAACTGTTTTTAAGAACTAATTAAATAATACTAGCAGGGCTGGGCACTCCCAGAACTTTGGGAGGCTGAGGTGGGCTGATTGCCTGAGGTCAGGAGTTTGAGACCAGCCTGGCCAATGTGGTGAAACTCCGTCTCTACTAAAAATATAAAAATCAGCCAGGTGTGGTAGTGGGTGCCTGTAGTTCCAGCTACTCAGGAGGCTAAGGCAGGAGAATCACTTGAACCCAGGAGGCAGTGGAGGTTACAGTGAGCAGAGATCAAACCACTGCACTCCAGACTGGGTGACAGAGTGAAACTTGGTCTCAAAAATAAATAAATAAAATAATATTAGCAGCCTGCAATCTAAACTACTTTCAGTACCAATATCAAGAAAGCAAACATTTCTTGCATTTTATAATTCATGGGGCCTGTTCTTCTCCCTTTGAGCATCATAATTTTTAACATGTCAATGCAAGTACATGAGATTAAGGAGAGAAACATCATGTATCTCAGCCAGCCAGACAGGTTCAAGCTAAGTATTTTAATAAGGAATTTCTACAGATTCTTATTTCCTACCGAAGTAGCAAGAAATACCAATTAGCAAGAATATTCACTTTTTACTTCTCTTTGTGGTAGTATTTATTCTAATTTTTCTTTTCCTCAGGAAAATATACTGCAATTCTAGCCTCCCACATAATGCCTAAGAATGTATTTAAGATGATTATATTTTAGCTACTTTCTAAATCTCTAAATAACTTTAGTTCTTTATTTTCATTCTATCAAAAAAATTTTCATGAGGAAAATTAACATGGTCCCATTTATTAACAGTGGTCTATCTCAAAGGGTCAATGTAAATAATAAGTTTATATATATACCATGTCGAGGCTACCAGCATTTCTGTTTCAATAACAAAATTCTTCAACCACATATACGTATTTGCTTGTTTATTTATTTAAAGTATTTGTTGGGAAAAAAATTTTAAGTAGGCCAGGTGCAGAGGCTGACAGCTGTAATCCTAGCATTTTGGGAAACTTAGGCAGGAGGACTGCTTCAGTCCAGGAGTTCGAGACCAGCCTGGGCAACATGGTAGGACCCTGTCTCTACCAAAAAAATAAATAAATAAAAATAAAAAATAAAAAATTAGCTGGGTTAATATATACATATTGCTTAAGTGCATGTATATATTGCTTAAAACAGTATCTGGCAAATCACAGGTATAATGTAAGTGTTCAGATTTTATTATTTGTGCAAAACCATATAGCATATAGTTAGTAAGAAAGAAGGAAGATAACCCCAGTTCCTTCTGGCTTCAGAATAACACAGTAGGAAAGAGGGAAGATATTCCATGACAGCTTTAGAGTATGACTTTTGCAAGGAGAAAGGCAGCCTGACCTCACTCACTTCTCCAAGCCCCAATCCCACACCTCTGTTCCCAGCTCAGGTAGATCTTTCTCTTTCTGCTTTGTGTGCAAGCTGGCTGTACTGCCTTACACTACTTTCATACTGGGGTCCCTCACTAAACTATCAGCTCTAAGTGTGAGCCTCCCACAGGGGAGAAGCCCAATAAATGTTCAATGACCAACTGGGTGACAATAAAGCTTTCTCTTAGCAAGTTTAGGTGAACAAAACCACATCTACATATATAGGAGGATATGCTCATGCTTATGTATGTTTGATTTCAGATATTATATATCTGTGAGCAGTGTGAAATATTGAAGTACAAGTTAAATAAATAATAGTCTCAAACATTTCCTAAAATATAGAGATGAAATGTAGCATATTGTACATCTTTTCTAACTGTATAATCTGTTTAACAGTATTCCTGGAATAGTAAAGAGAAGGAAGCTATTAGCTTTGCTGGGATTATTATAACACATTTAAAATAATATATTTTAATACTGAAAAATAGCCAGTGCAATGGGAAGGGAGTTTACTACCTAATTCCAGTTATGATTAACAAGCTTGATCTTCCGGGTTTAAGGGATAAGAGTATCCTGGTATACTACAAAGACTCTCAGAAAGAACTATGGTTTTCCACCATTAGTTTGCATACTCTAAAACTATACATTATTCAGTTCATTTCTTTTGATGCTACTCTGACTCAGATTTAAAGGGTCTTCACTGGCCCTACCCTAAGAGATTCAGCCCAGGGAAAAAGACGATGAGCTAAGAGTTACTACCGAAGGTTAGGAAACATCTGTGGTTCCCTTAACTCATGGGTACCAGGGTCTAAGAATACCCTCCCTCCTCTCAAGTCCTCCTGGCCTGTCCTCCTCATTCCTTAGCTTCTGCTCAAATTCTTCCTTCTCTTACTCTTGAGGGCTCCCCCTTCCCTTCTGCTCCTGCTGCCCTTTACACAAATTTGCCTTTTAGCAATTCCTAAAGCACGTTTGCTCATCTGCCTCCCCTCCTCTTTGAGGGTAAAAATAGTCTTTTTAATCTTTTGTATTCCCAGTTCTTAGGACATAACCGGCATTTAAAAAAGATTATTCTCAGGCTCATACATGAGCCTGAAATGTAAGAGTCCTGATATGTATAACTATATTAATATATGAGGAAATATTCTCTATTTGTGGCACTTAAAGGAATTAACATATGGACCCAGCCAGTTAATTTACAAATGAACAAAGAATAAGGTAATATTCCCTTTAATCTTCAAAGGGCTGAGGAAAAGAAGTTTCCTTACTTGATACGAACTCAAGAAAATTCTCTCACTGTATATGTCACGTATCAGCTTTGATAGCTGCTTTTGTATAAAGCTGTGCTGTCAAACTTTTTTGACCTCAGAATCCTTTTATCCACGCTGGACAAGTTTGGCAGTTTCCTTAAAATACTCATGTAACTACCATACAATCCAGCAACAGTACCTTTAAGCATTTATCCCAGAGAGGTAAAAACTTAAGTTCACACAAAAACTTGTGCACACATGTTTCCAGCAACTTTTATTTGTAACAGCCAGAAACTACCAAACAACTCAGATGTACTTCCACTGATGAATGGGTAAACAAACTGTGGCACATCTATACCAAAGAATTTTACTCAGCCAATAAAAAGCAATGAACTTTAATATACACAACAACCTCTATGAATCTCCAGAAAATTATGAGTGAAAAAAACCAATGCTAAAAAGCTGCATACTGTATTGTTCCATGTATGTAACATTCTTGAAATGACAAAATTACAGAAATGGATTAGTGGTTGCCAAGGATCAAGAAAGGTTAGGGGAAAATAACAGGGCAACACAAGGGGTTATGTGACAATGAAAACTGTATCAATGTCAATATCCTGTTTGTGATACTGTACTACAGTTCTGCAAAATGCTACTATTGGGGGAAACTGGATAAAGGGTACATGGGATCCCTCTGTATTATTTCTTCTTACAATTGTATGTGAATCTACAACTATTTCAAAATAAAAAGTTTAATTAAAAAATTACTGAAACTCCCAAGCAGCTTTTCTTTATCTGTCTGTATTTATCATGTTAGTAATTAAAATTCAAATATCCATGTTGATAAAACAACAAATCCATCAGATTAACATTTTTATGGAAAATAACTTTTTTCAAAATAAAAAACATAGCGAGAAATATACTATTTTACATTTTTTAAAATCTGGAGTCTCATATATGTTTCTGTTTTTAATCTGTTATGAGATCAGATGTGAGGTCTGGAAAATTCTACCAGGCACTTCGTGCAAAAAAGAGAAAGACATTGTGAAAACAGTTTTGACCTTGTGGACTCAATGAAAGAAAAGGGGGTGAATGACTGATAAAGAGCATCGAAGAATTTTAAAATCTTTCTTTCACAAGAAGGACCAGTCAATAACCACAATCCTTTTAGAAAAACAAAAACTGAAAATAGAAACATGCTTGATTGAGCCTTGCTACAGAAGTCTGTCTTTCCTGGAATAAAGTTCTTTCCCCAGAGCCTTTTCCTACTGGAAGAAGCATATCTGGATATTTAGCTGCATAGAAATATTTACCATATCATATGGGAGCTTCACATAAATTGTATTCTATAAATTATTGGCTATAACTATAAACTATTGGCTTTGTTTAAATAGAAATTAATTACATACACACACAGAGGGAGTTTGAATTTAGCTCTAAAACACTTATGATTCTGTATCTTTTTATATATAATAAAACACTTATTGGTATGTTGTATTTACCTTTTAGTCCCAGTATTTGTTCATTTTTATTTTTTGGTAATTTTAATCTTTTAAATATTGTACATAAGGGAGGTCAAATTGTAGCTAGTAGAAAATTTAAAATTTTAAATGTCCTTCTACCTTTAGTTCTCCTGATTTTGAAATTCTCCCAAGCCACGATGAAAAAGATTTTTTAGTGCAAAACGATAATGGCAAAACCATACTGGGTTACCTGCCTAATTCCTACACTGAAATAGTTATACATAAGTTATACATTTAAAAGTTACACTAAATTGTGTTACCTTAGAGTAATTTGGAAACAAAATTTACACAAAATTATTTCAAAAAGGAAATATACTAAATATCATGCTAAATAGTCCCAGTAATATCTAGATGAACCTCTGCCAATAAGAAAAGACCGCTGTGGAAATAACTTCACTCCAATAAGGAAGACTTCTCCAGCATTCCACCATGTGGGCTCTCTTCATCAATAGCACTCTTTACCAGCCAGCTGAGTTGTGGCAATTTCTAATTACTGGATAAAGCCACAAATTCACAAGTGTCACATAATACATAAAAGACGAAGAATCGGGTATGAAAGGAACTACAGTGTTCACTGGTTTAGTTTTATTGCATGTGATGAGTTTACCTGCTTATTATAATTTAAATGTGTTTATACTCCATTCAAAGGCAAGAGTTCTGATTTTTATCAATTAAATAATATTCTATTTTTTTCTAAAAGATAAAAGCTTTCAAAGTTTTAACTTATTCCACAGCATATTCTAGAAAACAATAGTTTTCAAGTGATTGACAAGTTCTTATTTTCAAGATCTTTTCAATTTCTAATTTCTGTATTTTGGATCACAATAATCCAAAGGAATACAGGTCACCAAAAGAACACTAACTTGGAGTTAGGGAGTCACTAGCAACGTGACATCATGATGTGGCTCACCCCACTAAAATGTCTATAAATCACGATCTCCTCATACATAAAACAGAAATGGCATCTTGATTATGACACAGGATTACTGTGACCTAAAAAATGTCACACTGCCAGAAAAATCTTTTATAAGCCACTAAGCACTATAACATTAATTTATTACTGCATTGCTAATTGTAAAGGATGCTGGAGATAAGAACAGATAAGCTGGATTGCTGAAAACCCACTAGACTGGTAACTAGGAGGCCTGGATCCAATTCTTGGCCCTGTGACTAATAACTCAGGCCATCCCTTCTCCTTTCCAGCTCTCTCACATGTTTAACTGCAAATGACTGCGCCACACTAGTTCAACTCCAAATTTACTTCTAGATCCCAAATTCTAAGATTCTAGAACTGCACAGTGAGTACAAATTCCGTTTTTATATTCTTGCCTAAAACAGAACAAATATTTTTCTTTGCTAGTATCCAGTTTTGTGTTTACTATAAAAATGATCTAAATTCAAAGTCTATCAGGAAGGTTTCGTGTGAGCATTTCTTGTTTTTGTTTGTTTTGGCCCCACTGTACTAGACACTTTAAATATCCTGACCTGAAATTTTCCATTTTCACAGACAAGTGTATACACACAAAAGAGTAGTGCAAGGTACACAACACCTTTGTATTTTTTATTATGGTAGCATGACATGAGACACTACAACAGTACAAAACAAAAATAATTTTCTCTTCTAGTTCCCAGAAAAAGTGCTATTTAGGACATGATGCTACATCTATAGTTGGTTTGTTGCTGTTTTACTTTTATTTTTATTTATTTATTTATTGAGTCTTACTCTGTCACCCAGGCTGGAGTACAGTGGCACAATCTCAGCTCACTGCAACCTCTACTTACTGCAGCCTCTACCTCCTGGGTTCAAGCAATTCTCATGCCTCAGCCTCCTGAGCAGCTGGGATTACAGGCACGTGCCACCACGCCTGGTTAATTTTTGCACTTTTAGTAGAGACAGGTTTTCATCATGTTAGCCAGACTGGTCTCGAACTCCTGACTGCAAGTGATCTGCCCACCTCGGCCTCCCATGGCCTCCTCGTGCGGGGGTTACAAGTGTGAGCCACCATGCCCAGCCCTTTTTTTTGTTTTTTTAAGGCAAGTACAGGTAAACGTTAGCAGCACAGATGGCTTTAGTACTAACCCAGTGGTTTTAGACAGCAGTTTTGCCCCAGAGGCAATCCTACACTTTTTCATAAAAAATATCTAAAGCTGGGAGAGAGATCCAAGATGGCCATGTAGTAGCAGCTCAGGATTGTAGCTCCCAGTGAAAGCACAGAGAAGAAGTGGATGCCACAATTGCAGACGAATTTTTGATGCCCACAGACTGGGAGATTCCCGTCGAAGGAGCCACACGGGTGGCCAGCGCGACTCTTTTGGCCGGCACGGCGCTTCTCGGTGCGGAGTGTATGAGACTGGATGCCCATTTAGTCGGGCTCGGCCGGTCCCATCCCCACAAGGAGAACAGCAATTGGAAGTGCTGAGGACTGAGAACAAGCACAGCTGAACCCGGGAAGGCCCAGCTCTGTAGGGAAGGGGCGCCCCCCCCCCCCGAAGGAAAACTAAGAAACAGAAAAAACTTCATCACCAACAACCCGGAGGTCCACTCAGAGACCCAATCTGAAAGTCAGCAATTACAAAGACGACAGGTGGATAAATCCACAAAAATGGGAATAAACCAGTGCAAAAAGGCTGAGAATACCCAAAATCAGAATGCCTCTCCTCCTACAGGGGATCGCAGCTCCTCATCAGCAAGAGACCAAGGCTTGATGGAGGATGAGTGTGATGAACTCACAGAATCAGGCTTCAGAAGGTGGATAAGAAGAAACTTCTGTGAGCTAAAAGAACATGTTCTAACCCAATGCAA